>VZSU01001683.1:185557-222066 GCA_013398715.1 Nesospiza acunhae | reverse complement strand
AGAGCCTCCTCCTGCCGCCCCGCCATGCGCCCGGCGCCCTGCGCTCCCCCTGAGCTCCCCCTGCGGTCCCGCAGCCGCTCGCCCTGGCGAGGAGAGCCCAGCGCCGCGTTAAGAGCCGCCCAAGGACCCCCGCCCCGCCCGGTGCCCATCCACCCGTGCCCGGCCCCGCGTACGACCGCGAGGTGACATCTCCAGCAGCGTCTGTGATGACAGAGACAGCGCGGGGTTGGCTGCGCGGGGATCGGGTGAACGCCCCCCCCGAGCCCTCCCGGGCATCTCCCGGTCCCCCAGCTCGGCCGGTGTCACAGCCCAGCTTCCCCATCCCCTCAAGCCCAAACCAGTTCATCTAATTTGAAGGTTTAAAACAGATCTTTTTAATTAAAATTGACAATAATTTATATATTTTACAAAGGAATAGAAAGTCTCTCGATATATATCATAGGAATCACAATACAAAAATATCTGTAAAATTCTCTAGTCGATCGCTCCAGCCCCTGTTTTCGGGCTGTCGGTTGCTGTCGCAGCACTGAACCCAGCGTTCTGTATTTTGGATATGATTCTGGAGTAGAATTAGAGGACACGGGTCACCGCACGCCAGCCAGTGCACCAAAAAACTCCATCTTCTCTGTGTTACGTTTTGCATAAGTTTACAACAGTCCCTTTTTATAAACTGTACAGCACATCATACAGGGTTTAATACACATATTCACACGGCGATTTCCTGAGTCGAAGCTAAATCTCTTCCTGTGCCCGCTGCCGGCGAGGGACACAGGGTGCGAAGGAGCCGGCGTCGGTCCAGGGGCATTTTCTCCTCCTGGTCAGGAATTCTGTCCACAAGCCACGTAAGGCACTCAAGGAATCACTGAAGGCTACAGATATAGAGCAGAATACTGGAAATAACAGCCACATCCTGCAGCAGCCGGAGCAAGCTGTCCACGCCTGACACACGCACAGCAGTGGGTTTGGGGCGGGGGGCGGCCCGCGGCACCCCCTGCTCCGGCTGCTGCCCCCGCACCGGGCACGGAGGGACCGCGGGAACGCCCCGGGCCGGGCCCTGCCCCACCGCCGCCCGGGGGCCTGGAGACGGTGCTTGTACGGGATGCACAGTGGCCAGAGCGAGGAGGGAGCGGCCGAGACCCGACACGGCTCAGCCCTGCTCCGGGCCACCAAAAACTCCTCACACAGAGCCCAGCCCTGCTCCGGGCCACCAAAAACTCCTCACATAGAGCCCAGCCCTGCTCCGGGCTACCACAAACTCCTCACACAGAGCCCAGCCCGGCCCCGGGCTACCAAAAACTCCTCACATAGAGCCCAGCCCGGCCCCGGGCCACCAAAAACTCACACAGAGCCCAGCCCGGCCCCGGGCTACCAAAAACTCCTCACACAGAGCCCAGCCCTGCTCCGGGCCACCACAAACTCCTCACAGAGCCGGCGGGACGCGGGCAGCGAGCAGAGCGAGCGGGATCCCTTCCCGGAGAGTGAGGGAGCGCATGGATGGCAATCTCCTGTCTGTGCATTTAAACGGAGGACACAGTTTTGAAAACATTCTTTGAGCCGTTTTCTCTTTCCTATGTACAAAACTTCATACATGTTTATAGTGACATATAGATAAGCACAATCCCTTATTTACACACAGACCTGTCCTGTACAATTGGCTTTGTACTTAAAACCCCCAGGATCAGGGAAGTTAATGGGAAAACAGAACCGGTATTTGAGACACACGGACACACCGGGCAAGAGCACATCCCCAATGAAGAACCATAAGATGGACTCAAGTCACTTCCTAACATGCCCTTTGTCACCTCGATCACCACCTGCAGGGCTTCCTGCAGTGAATACAGTATTTTAAGACATTAAGTATTTCAGTAGAACTCAAAATGAACTCGTTTTAGGCGTGAAATGTAGAAGCAAAAATGCAGCTCATCCCAGAATGCCAGCACTGGCATTGTTATCTGGTAGAATCGGGCTTGTTAAATCAATTCCATGATAGAATTGTATGCTGATATCAAAATCCACAACCTTGGCCTTAAAACAGTGCATCCCTCTGGTTCAAATATCACACTTCTCTGACCAAATCCCTTTCTTCTGTTTCTGCAGATGAGCTCCCAGTGCTGGGTTAAAACACGGTCGATGTACAAGTGCAGGAAGAGGTTGAAGAATTTCAGTATCCAGGGGTTTTCTCCATAGCTTTATAAACTCCAGCAGCACAGGTACCTACAGAATAAAATAAACACAAGGTTTAACACAGCTGTGGTACTCTCCTCCACATGGGATTTTTAATCCCAAAATCTACAGCATTTCCATTCCATAGGTTGTGATCGGTTGTGTTAAGTCTAAGTTGGAGTAGGCTTAGCCAGTTACTGTGTTTTCCCTGAAAAACAAGAGATCATTTATTAAATGTTAAATGTACTGTTTTCTCCAGGCTGTGCCACACATCAAATAATTCATTTTCCTTAAGCAGTACTCCCCTAACAGCTTTGGGTAACACTCAGAATATGGTGATGATCATGATGAATGATGAATTTAGAATTTGCTTCATCTAACAAACTCTGAGGGGACGAGTTAATAACCACAGAGCCAAATTCCACCTCGCCGGGGGAGGAGAGGCGGCACGAAGGAAGGAAGGATGTGGTGCCCGCAGATGGCAGGGGGCTGCAGCTGCCCTGACCCTTCCCGTGCCCCCTCCTTGGCGCCGTGTCCCTGTTCCCATGTCCCACACAGCCAGGAGAGCAGCACCAGCCGGGCGGGGAATGCCGGGGGAAGGAACACACGTGGGAAGAGAACAGCCCTGCCAGGGGCCAGAAAGGAGAGAATCCCCCATTCCCTGTCCCTTCTCCATCCCTTATTCCCTGTCCCTGCTCCATCCCCCATTCCCTGTCCCTTCTCCATCCCCCATTCCCTGTCCCTTCTCCATCTCCCGTTCCCTGTCCCTTCTCCATCCCCTATTCCATGTCCCTGCTCCATCCCCCATTCCCTGTCCCTTCTCCATCCCCTATTCCATGCCTCTTCTCCATCCTCTGTTCCCTGTCCCTTCTCCATCCCCCATTCCCTGTCCCTTCTCCATCCCCCGTTCCCTGTCCCTTCTCCATCCCCCGTTCCCTGTCCCTTCTCAATCCCCTATTCCATGTCCCTTCTCCATCCCCCATTCCCTGTCCCTTCTCCATCCGCCGTCCCCTGTCCCTTCTCCATCCCCCATTCCATGCCTCTTCTCCCCGGGCCCCAGCAGCAGCCGAACCCCCTCCCTGGCGCAGCCACAGTGTGGGGAAAGGGTTAACCCTTCCCAGCCCGCCCGGCCGGCAGGGCAGACAATCCCGGGCTGCCCTGGGCTCCTCTGTCCCCCCACGAGCCTTGGGGCAGGGGATGCCGCTCACAGGTGACAACAGCACCCCAAGGACTCCAGAAGCAATTCCTGAAAAGCAAACGACAGAAGAGGAGCGAGGGCGGCTGACCGGGTTTCCCAGACACCCTTTGCTCTGCTCCCTGCCTGTCGAGGNCCGGTCCCTCCCGGCCCCGCTGCCCGGGGCTCCCGCGGGCCTCGCACACGGCACAGTCACCCCTCCCTCACCGCCCGCCTCCCGCCAAACACACGGAATTGTTCCAGAGCTGTAAAACTGGGACAACAGCATGTGAAAAATGGTAACGGATGGAGCGCTGGTATCTGTGCTTCTGAGCACTCGTGGCTTGTGGAAAACAGCAGCTTTGCTGAAGAGAACAATGCAGGAAAGGCAGTTCCTCAAAGATCACGGATCAAATTTCGTGTGAGAAAGGAATCACAAAACCCCAGAATGGCTTGGGTGGGAAGGGAGCATCTCCCACCCAGTGCCAGCCCTGCCATGGCAGGGACACCTCCCACTGTCCCAGGTGCTCCCAGCCCCAGTGTCCAGCCTGGCCTTGGGCACTGCCAGGGATCCAGGGGCAGCCACAGCTGCTCTGGGCACCTGTGCCAGGGCCTGCCCATCTTCCACATATCTAAGCTAAATTTCCTCTTATTTAGTTTGACCCCATTACTCCTTGTCCTGTCACAACAGTTCCTGAAGAATGATGATGACCATCAGCACAGCCTCCTACCAAGGCTACAGTGGAAGGATATATAGATTTACACATTCATCTTTATCTATGGATATATATTTACATGCTTATTTTTATATACATATGTTTATTTATATATATCACACGGGACCATATATCATATGGCTGAGGGAGGCACTGACAGCATCCTGGGCTGCTGGGAAAAGCTGGGACATGTTTGGGGAGCAAGGAAAAGGCACCTGAACCACCAGGCAGCACTTGGACTGGCCAAGACAATGCCTCACTGAGCGCCCTAAGCAGAGTTACCAAGCAGGTGAAGCGATGCTGGAGGTGGCTCCAGGGCAGCTCAGCCCTCTCTCCCAAAGCAGAGTCTGCCTGGATGAGCCTGAGGTTCTTCATCACTGCTAAGCCTGAATCCAGCCTGGGACACACCCTGGGAGCCCGCTGCTGCCTGCGAGGTGTCAGTAAATCATGGGTCCCTCTGGGATTCATGCAGTGGGAAGGAAGGGATCAGAGAGCCCCTGCACCAACACCTCGGGGCTGTGGCCTTGGGGGCTGGACCCCATCCTCACCTGGGACCCCACAAGCCCCCAGGCGCTGGGAATGCAGAATCTCTCATCTTCCCACTCACGCCCCATGTTGAGAATAAACAGGTGGAATTTCATGTCCATGTAAAGAACAGTGGGCTAGACTTGGCTTCCTTGCCTTTTCCCCTTTCTCTCCCACTGGATTCACACTAGGGCATTTATGGCATATTCAGCCCCTCCTGAGCACATGAATAAAAATGCAAATAACCCATGGGGACGTACTGCAGGGCAGAGAGGAGGGCCCAGAGAACATGAAGATGGGAAATTATCAGCAGAATAAAATACAGAGGGCAGTTATTTAACCATCTAAAAACCATGGCCATTTAGCTCCAATAGGCTCCACAGAAAGGGGAACAATTGATGTCAGGGAAGAGGATGGGACAGGTCCTTGGGAAGAAGAGGAAGCTCTTTTTTCTTTTCCCCTTTTTCCTGGCGAGAAAGAGGAAACTGCTGGCTGCAGAGAAGCAGCCAAAGATCAGGGTAATAACAGTTAATGGATTACACAAATGGACTTATGCAAATCTCAGCTGCACCCCCAGCTTTGACAAAGTGCACCTTCTCTTTTAAGATGCTATTTTTTAACACCTGCCTTTGTGAGCAGGGTGACAGGGTAAACACACTCGGGCAATTCACTACAGGGTCTCTGCAAAAATTCAGATTCTTGGTTGCATTTCAGGCCACAGTCCCATGGTTTTTGTGGCTGGAGGATGGGCTACTAGCCCTGAGGATCTCAGCTATCAGCAGACCCTCACTCTCCACTTAATTTCTTATTTAATTCCTCATTTTCAGTTCAATAATTAAGAGCACTGTTACACAGGACATCCCAGTGAACATGTCCATGGTGTATTTTGCTCCTGTCGAAACTGACTTGGAAGATTCTGGGGTTTTCCAGTCCAGTTTAGCAAGGAAGGAGTGTTCCTGACCGTATCCATTTGTGCTGACAAATGCTGTGAGTGTATGCTCAGCAGAGGAACCACCCACGAGCATAAAAGCATTTTACCTTATCAATATTCACAGACTGGAATCTGAAACTCCACTCCCGGCCCCCTGAAGCTTTCCAGCAGCTCCAGGAGCTCGGGGGGAGGCTGGAGCTGGGCTGGGATGCTGGGCATCACGGTGCCCATCAGTGCCAGTCCTGCTTGGCCAGGCTGGGACTGCAGGAGCAGCCAGCACAGCTGATTTCATCATTCTGTTCCCTTCCTGCAGCCTCATGCCATGAGCCACCCCAGGCAGGGCAGGGCTGAGCTCTGGCACTGCCATCACCTCCTGTGCTGGAAGGGGAACCCGGCAGCTCTGGCCCCACAGTCAGGCTCTGCCCATCCTGCCTCCAAGGACATGGGGGGATTTTGACACAGATACACTGCAATCTGCTTCTGCTAGAGCAGAAAACACAGCTGCTCCCTCCAGGCATAATAGCAGGGGCTTAAAAAGCTGTTTCCTGCCATTACAAATAATTTACCTGTGATAAAATCTTGGTATTACTCTTTTTACATACACACACACACACACACACACACATATATGCATAGAAACCCACAGCATTTTCTTTCCACATTGGATTTTCAGTTCAGTAGGTACAGTTCAGGAGGATCAGTTCAGAGGGGACAGGACAGTTCTGTGGGATCAGCTCAGGGACAGTTCAGGGACAGGTCAGTGGGATCAGCTCAGGGACAGTTCAGGGACAGGTCAGTGGGATTGCAGGGACAGGTCAGTGGGATCAGCTCAGGGACAGTTCAGGGACAGGTCAGTGGGATTGGTTCAGGGACAGCTCAGGGTCAGCTCAGGGACAGTTCAGGGACAGGTCAGGGACAGGTCAGTGGGATCAGCTCAGGGACAGTTCAGGGACAGTTCAGGGACAGTTCAGGGTCAGCTCAGGGACAGCTCAGTGGGATCAGCTCAGGGACAGTTCAGTGGGATCGGTTCAGGGACAGCTCAGGGTCAGCTCAGTGGGATCAGCTCAGGGACAGTTCAGGGACAGTTCAGTGGGATCGGTTCAGGGGCAGCTCAGGGTCAGCTCAGGGACAGTTCAGGGACAGCACAGGGACAGCACAGTGGGATCAGCTCAGGGACAGCTCAGGGACAGGTGAGCAGCACGGTGCCCGGTCAGGCCGCGCAGGTGGAGCTGAGGCAGGAAATGCAGGCTGACACCTCGGCCTCCTGCACCTGCCCGGGAAAGGCACCGTGGGGGGACACTGGGGGCCAGCGGGGGGATGCCAGCCCTGATGGCAGCGCAGGAGCTCGGGGCCCTGTGAGACAGACCCGCTCCATGCTGCTGCACACCTGCTCGTGCATGCGCCTCCTCCCCACTTTGGGGAGCTCAGCTCAGGGAGCCCCCAGAGCCTGGCACCCATCCATTCACAGCCCTCAGAATCCTGCTGGTATTGAACCAAGGGAGAAATGTGGCTTTAAGTGCCGATGTGAGCATTTCACAATCCCTTCGAGGCCCTCTCAGCACTGCCAGCCCCTCTGTGACAGCCGTGACAATCCCGACACTGTTTGCAGCATCCTTGTTTGTAGCGAGGAGCAAAGTGCCCCCCGGGCAATTCTCCTCAGAAAAGCCATTGACAGAGCAGCATCTCCTGGCTGCCTCTGCCCATCTGCATGAGGCCACTTCAGCCTCAGTGACTTGGACACGTCCTCCTTTCCTGGGGAGGTTTCTCTGGGATTTCTGCTGCCCTGCAAGTGCAGACACGTCCCTGGGCACCCAACCCCCCCACGGCAGGGCTATTTACACAAACACAATTCTTTTAAGAGAGCTAACTTTATGATAGATTTTCCAGCTGAATAATTCTCCAGGCTAATGCTGTGTTTGGTAAACTACAAAAACACTTGTCCTTATTATTTGCAAGAGCTGAGCAAGACCCAAATTGAGGGGGAGAACCCTTCAGCTGTGAAGAGAACTGAAGCTGCTCTGCCCAGGAGTGCTTTGAGGAATGAAAGGTGAAATGAATGATTATCTTTAAAACCAGCTTGGTGGAGCAGGCTTTTACCCTGCTAGTCTGTACCAGAAAGAAAACTCCACCTAACTCCACCAGAGTTAGGTGGAGTTTTCTTTCTGAGAGCAAGCTGAGGATGCAAGGTGCTGGGTTTTGAAGGGGAAGCACACAGGACACCAAATTGCTGCTGCTGCACAAATTCATGCTCCAATATAGCTCTTCTCTACTTCCCACTGAAAGAGGAACACCCCTGTAAATGAGTCAAGGTAAGGTTGGATGGGGCTTGGAGCAACCTGGGGTGGTGGGAGGGGTCCTGCCCATGGCAGCGATGACCTTGCAAGTGCCTCCCAACCCAAGCCACTCTGGGATTCTGTGCTGTGTGTGATTCCCCTACAGCAACACAGGAGGGGGAGGTTTCAGTTGTAGAGAGGATAAATGAAAGGCTGTGCCCAGAACGTGCCCAGGAAGCACAGCCAAAAGCTCCTGTGTAATAAACCAGGTGTTTGCTCAGAAGGAAGATCCCAGCTGGCCTGTGTGAGGTGTTTTCCCCTGGGATTTGCAGAGCCGGGGAGGAGCAGCCTGCGCACAGCAGAGATGTCTGGGATGAGCAGGGGGTGAGGAGCTCCCAGCCTTGCCCAGACCTGGCTGGAGCCTCCCTCAGCCCCACCACACACTCCTGCCCCAGGGCCGCCATCCCCCGCCTCAGCCACAAATTCAGGCTGACATTGTCATCTCTGTGCACTTCAGTCTGCAGCAGCCCCGAGACAGCGGAGCAGAAACGCCCTGCCAGAGACACCCCCTGCTCTTATACAAATTGACAGTTATTAACCCACTGGAAATCGCCTCCATTGCTGAGCCAATCCTGCTCTCCGAGAGAGAGAGAGAGAGAGAGAGAGAGAAACCCGCAAGGTTTGCAGCACAGCAAAAGGGATAAAAGCTTTCGAGTCAATGCCTTTGCTCAATGGGAGTCTCCTTGACGGCCTGAATTTCCCCAGACTTCACTTCAAACAAGGATGTCTGGGGTCACCCTGCGCAGCAGAGTCGCCAATTAGCATTCTGCGGCTGGAGCTCATCGGTGCCCCTGTGAAGGAGTCGTTCCACACCGGGCTGCCAGCTCCAGCAGCTCCTCACCTGCCCTGGGATCCCTTCTGAACGGGAGGGAAAACCCCAAAACCCCACCCTCAGCTGACAGTGGGGTACACCAGGAACACAGAACAACTTGCTACTGTTCAACTGGTCAGTGTGCAAAGTCAATTAAAGAAAAGGAATTATCTACAGAACCGAGAGGCTCACAGGGACAGATCCTGCTCTGGGGATGAAGGAGGCTCCCCCTGGGGAAATGTCCCCATCCGTGGTTAAATAAAACCATCATGCTCTGAACTCCTGAAACTAATTTCAAATTCAGGTATTTCTAATTGCTGCCTACAGTAGGAAATACGTTATATATTCCTAATTAAAAATATTAAGGACCATTTCTAAAGAGAATTTATATTGCTGTAAGAAATGCAAGGGTCACAGGATGATCTGAAAATAGGTGAGTCCACCATGAACCTAAAGCTGGCTTGCTGCTGGTGACCATGGCTGGCATCTCTCCATGAGCCCAGGGCTCAGCTCCACAGACCAGTTAAGCACAGCAAGCTGCTGTTAGAATCGTGGAATACAGACTGGCTGGGGTAGGAAGGCACTGCGGAGATCATGGAGCTCCAGCCCTCTGCCATGGTGCTTTCCCCATCCTTCCATCACTGGACAATTGAAAACAATGATTTAATATTATTCGTTCCAGCACGTTCCACATGTTGTTCCCTTTGAATGAACAAATATCAAATGGAGCTATAATAAATGCTGGGGGTTTTAATTAAGATAATTGGGGCAAAAAAATATGGACACTCAGGCCTCTTCCATAAATGTAAGAGTTAATATCTAATAAAAATTTCTCTTAGGTAAGTGACAGCTTATTTATTTGGACACAGGCAAGTGCTACCCAGCCCTGTGAGCCTCCAGTCTCCAAAGTTAAAGAGACACTAAAACATGACTGAAACACCATCCTAAACCTGCCTGGGACAGTCAAATGGCCTGTGAAGCAGTCAAACGGTTCTCCAGGACACACAGCTCCCACCTCCCTGGCTACAGCACCCTGCACTGGGTGCCCATTGATGGGGTCTCTGCTGAGGGGCACCCCCAGGCGCCACCACCCCTGAGCATTGCCCACTTTGGCCCAGGAGAGCTTCATCTCCTAGTGGAATTATAATTCAACACCCAATTAATACATAAGTTTGGCACGTAAATAACGCTTCTATAAAACCTGTGTAACTGCAGCTTTCTCTGCTGCTCCCCCCATCATGTTTATCTTCCAAGTAACTCCTTATCAGCACAAATTTGGAAAAAAGTGAGAGAAATTATGAATTAAAATACTTTTTGATTACTATTTTTCTTTCCTATGCAAAATGAAAGATATTTTCATCTCCTGCATTTAAAAAGTCTTTTTAATAGCAGCATGACTGCTTGCTGTCCATACAAATCTGACAGTGCATTTAATTACCTCCCAATAACTTTGTGTTAAGAGTGACCACTGTTCTAAAAGATAAACCCAGCATTTGTCATTATATCACACTGAAATTTAACACCTAAATTATTAGCAATAATTAAATAATGTTTACATAAAGACTCTGGTAACTTCAATATTAAATTCAGTATTTCCTCTGTTATCACCTTAAGAGAATAATAATAACAGATTAATAACATCTGTAATTATTAATATGTGTAAATATTAATTAATTATTTATTATTAGCAGGGGAGGGAGTTCCACAGAATCCCAGGATAAAGGGGTTTCCAGCTGGTCAGCCCATCTTACCTGTCCAGAGCTCTGATCCCTTCCTGCCTGTGCCCCCAGGGAATGGGCACCGTGGGACCCTGGCTGCTGGCAGGACCTCGCTCCTGGCCTTGGTGCTGGCTTTGTTCCTCATCCCTGGCCTTGGTCCTCATCCCTGGCCTTGGTCCTGGCTTTGACCTTCATCCCTGGCCTTGGTCCTCATCCCTGGCCTTGGTCCTGGCTTTGACCTTCATCCCTGGCCTTGGTCCTCATCCCTGGCCTTGGTCCTGGCTTTGACCTTCATCCCTGGCCTTGGTCCTCATCCCTGGTCTTGGTCCTGGCTTTGTTCCTCATCCCTGGCCTTGCCCCGCAGCCCTGCATTTCTGTGCTTGGCTGTGCATCCAACATGGTCAATCACACTCTGGAATTTCTTCTGGGTTTTCCCATCTTCACCATCTTTTTCTAGATGATTCTTTTTCCTTCCTGGTTCCTGTGCCAGCCTCCCAGGCTCAGGCTCTGTGGGACTTGTGCTCCCTTTCCCCGAGGTGAGGACACCTTCCAGGTGAGGACACCTTCCAGGTAAGGACACCTTCCAGGTAAGGACACCTTCCAGGAAGGACACCTTCCAGGTAAGGACACCTTCAGGTGAGGACACCTTCCAGGTGAGGACACCTTCCAGGTGAGGACACCTTCAGGTGATGACACCTTCCAGGTGAGGGCACCTTCCAGGTGAGGACACCTTCCAGGTGAGGACACCTTCCAGGTGACAACATCTTCTGTTCCCTCTCCCAGCCCAGTGCACGAGGATCAGGGATAATCTGGTTTAGTTCACTCTTTTCCAGGCTGAACTTTTTGCTGGGACAGCGTTAAGCCTTTTGTCATTGTTCAGGGACAGCCAATTATAAATTATTGCATAATTTTTCTCATCATGGTTTACTGACAACTCAAAAAAAAATTACAGTTTGGTTTCCTGAATGTAGCTTTATGTTTTCCCTAAAACCGGGCTCGTGGGATATTCAACAAAGCATGGGACATACCCTGTGCAACGGAGGAATTCCTTGAACAAACCATTTTCACTCACATCCATCTTTTCATGAGCTACTCCTCTGGAATGCTTCTTAAAACCTTCTTCCAAGACAGATGTTTGAAGAACTGTGGAACGAACACGAGCGTGTGGCACACAGACAGGACAGGGGCACTTCTGCACAGAAGCAATTTGCCACCTGCTTAGCAGGGAACCGGGATAAATTCAGTGTATCTGAATCAGAGATGGTGCTGCTGTCAGAGCCTGGGCCCCAGAGCAGCCTGGGCTGCAGGAGAGGCAGCAGCAGAGTTCTTGGAGTTCTTGGCTTCCGTGGTGGGCTCAGTTCTGTCCTCTGCAAAGGCTCCTCGGGGCTTTGGGGGGTGCAGGGACTCCCCCACAGCCCAGCTCAGCCCCACTGCAGGTCCCACAGGCTGCAGCTGCCGTGGCCAGCAGCAAGAACGAGACAGATGCGGGGTGGAAGGGGCAAAGTCTCTGCGTGGGTCTCGGGAAGCGGGGCTGTCCCTCTGGCAGGAACAGCAGGAGCAGCTGCAGGGGCCTCAGGGGCTGAAACGGGACAGGAAAACAGCAATCAAAGGAAAGCCCACCTGGGCAAAAATAACATTCACAGAACTTCGGCGAGGTCCTGTTTATAATTATCTGCTGAATTGTAAAACTGATAAAAAAGGATTTGTGGTCTATTCCATTTCTGTTGTTAGTGGGGAGTGTTTCCCTCCATACCATCCATGCTGTGGTCATTTCTGGCAGCACACACAGAAATAGGGCAACTTATCCCCCCTTTACCTGGGAAAAGGGGATTCAGGGGGTCCCTGGGGCCCTATGGCACAATGCCTGGAGGAGCACAGCCCAGTAAAGGCCACGCTGCCCCGAACCCACCAGGCTGCTGTCCTGGAGGCAGGACAGGAGAGGGGTTGAGGTTTCCATGGGCTTCAGCACAGATCAGCTGGAGCTGCCCCTGGTGCACTCAGAGGAGTCACCCCAGACTGGGGGCTTGCCCTGCCTTGCCAGAGGTTTACTTGCTTTTAAGCTTGCTTAATTTTTCCGCTAAAGAAGGAAATTCTGTTTGACAAATTTTTGCCTGCTGGTGTCCAGGTTTCAGATTTTTTTAAAGATTTTGGAGATTTCCATTTTTTGTGTTCTCTGGCATGCCCAAGAGACCCCTCAATCCTGCTGACACAGCAATAGGAAGCTCTTTTCTCTATGGGAAAATAGAGATGCTCTAGGAGGAGAAGAGGAGAGAGCAGAGCAGACCCGAGGGCTTACCTTGGGCATGTGGCCTGAAGGACTATGACCAAAGAATGAAAGCTAAAGAGAAAAATAAAAACAAAAATAAAAACTGAAAAGGGGAGAGAAGAGAGGAAAAATGGAAGAGAAGAAAGAGATTAAGAGTTTACAGTGTGTTTAACTGAGAAACAAGCCGTGGCTACAGACAGAGCACAACAAAACTCTCAGGTGAGAAGGAATATGGAGTGTGAAGTGAAGTCCGAGTGCTCAGGGCTCAGCTTGGCTCTCGAGAGCTCCTGTGCCCCCTGGGCTGGTGACAGTGACCCCCTGCCCCTGTGAGCCCAGCCAGCCCCGGGCTCGGGGCAAATGGGAGCAGCAGCCGAGTTCTGACCCCTGAAACACCCCGAGCCCGGCCCTGCTGAGCTCTGGGCTCAGCTGCTGGCCCAGCTCAGCCCCTGCTGTACCTGAGCACGGCCCTCCCACAGACAGGGCAGGGCTCAGCTGGGGCCATTCTGGGGTAAAACGCACCAGTTTTGGCTGGCTGCAGAACGCTCCATGACACAAACTGTGGCTGCAGGCGAGGGAGGAGAGCAAAGCCCCGTTCCTGCTGGGAAAGGCTGCTCCATGCACTGCCTTCCCAGGGGCTGGGATGGATGGGAGGGAAGCAGGGAGCAACAGCCCCTTCCCCAGAGCTCTGCTGCTGAGCCCTCAGCTCTGGCCCTGTCCCTGCCCAGTGCAGGCTGCCCCGAAGGGTGACAGGGAGGAAGGACTCCATTCAACCAGTTCACCTCCCCTCCTCAGAGGGGCTGGTGCAAATGCAAGCTGCTTTCCTGGAGCTGTCCCCCTTTCTCACTGCACTACACACACGAGCTCTCTCTAGGGTGGTTTCCTTGGCCCAGGTGAAATGGAGAATGGTCATGTGCACACACAGCAGCTGTTCCGTCTGCATGACCTTACCTTTTCCTCTAACTCTTTTATTTGTCTTTTTTGGCCTTCAATTCTTTCTTCTAGCTCTTTAATTCTCTGTCAGATTTCAAATAAAAAAATATTTATTAACCAACCAAATACAGATGTACCCGTAAGATTCATTAATTTGGGGGACATAAATTGTATGTGCTGTGCTTCTCCCAAAGCCAGATTGGGTATCAGGCTGCAGGTGAGTGCTCTGTGATTGTCACCGTGTGTGACAGAGGCAGGAACAGCACGCTGCCCTGTCTGCAGGGGTATCCAGGGCCAAGCAAAGCCTGTCCCAGCCTGGCCAGCTCTGACAGCTCCAGGGGAGGCCAGGGCTGTCCCTCCCGAGTGCCCTGCCCCAGACCCACCTGCTGGGCGTGCTGGATGAGCTCCATCCTCTCGCGCAGGATCTGGGCGTCCCTCTCGCGGAGCTCGCTCATCACCTGCCGCTTCCACTGCTCCACGGCGCTCTTCAGCTTCTCCTTCTCCTCTTCTGAAAGAAGTTCGGAAATTTTGGCTCCAGCTTCTTGCTGCAGGGCATCATAGAGCATGGCTTCTAATTCCAGAATTTGCTAATCAAAAACAATATAAAGCTGTCAGCTCGACCTTGTCCCCGGCGGGTGAGGAGGTTGTGAGGAGCGCAGCATCCGACCCTGAAAGGCAACGGGAGTGGAGCGGGGGCTGCGTGCTGAGCCTCCACAGGACAGCACTGAAAACTCCATCCAGAGGGAAAACAGCCCACCCTGAGGGGCTCCGAGCAGCCCCGGGGCTGGCACAGCCCCTGGGCCCAGCCTGGTCTGCCCCACCAACATGGGGGAGCCAGCTGCTCCTTCCTGGGGATGCGACCATGGGGGAAGGGGAGAAAGGAGAGGGAAAAGGGAGAAGGGAAAATGTAAATAGGAAAGAGGTTAATAAAATACTCATTTTGTGAGTTACAGATATTTTTATATGTATTTTTCCATCCCTTGGTTGCCCTTTCCCAGCTCTCCTGCTACCCAGCAGAGGACACAACCTCGTCCCAGCAAAATGCTGCTGTTTGATACCTGGATTTCCCCTGTGCCCCAGCCTCGTGGACACAACCCCAGCCCTGTCTGGAGAACTGACCAGGGCAGGAGAGGGGCAGGGGGCCCTCCTGGGCCCCAGAGCAGCAGCAGGGTCAGCCCAGTGCTGCCCGGAGCAGGACCCTGCATCAGCCGGGCTCTGGGGTTTTGCCTGCTAATCCTGTTGGCTCTGCTTCAGGGGGATCATGATTAGCTGCTCCTCATCTCCAGGGCACAAAGGAAACACGGAAGTGAAGCGAATTTTATAAAGCAGAAGAGCTTTTTCCACTCGAATTCCAGGGCAGAACAAAGCTTCCTTTGCTGCTTTCAGGCTGCATTTGTGCCTGGAACAAAGCGGTGCCTGGGACACGCGTGTGCTGCCTTCAGAAAATAGGGGAAAATGCAAATAGCCCTCAGCCCCCTCTGCAGGGGCTGACACTCCTTGCACTCACTGCTTCCCATCAGCAGAGTCAGCCCTCAGCTGCACAGACTGCTGCTCAGGACAGGAGATGATGGAACCACAGCAGCCCAGACCTAAAGGCCACCTTGTTCCATCCCCTGCCATGGGCAGGGAAATTCTGCTGCAAGGTGATTTAGGGCTGACACCACAGCTGAGGGGCCTGTGTGCTTTCCAAGGTTTGCACTGTGCCTTGGCTCCAGATACAGCCCAGAATGTGGCAAAATCAGTCCTAAAAATCACCCACAGGACAGAAAATGCATGGAGCAAAAGCTCCCCCAAATGGTTCAAGACACAAGTAGACAGCAGGAGGCAGAAAGAGAGGCATTAACACTCACTGCTCCTCAGAAAGTGTAACTGTGCTCTAGGTTTGTGTAGAACTGGGAAAATGAGATAAACTGAGAGGAAACTTTATGCCTTTTATGGATATAGATATATAAAACCTTTCTCTCATTGATAGAAACAAGACAGCTGATGACTGAAAAGATGGGTGAAATGCCTCAGGATCAGCTAATGATGAATCTGACTTAAAAGCAGTTTAATTTCAGATTTACACATCCCAGAATACCTCCAGCTGCTCTGGTTACAGAGGGTGTAATCCAAAATCCAAGGAAACCTGCAGGCTAAAATATATTTTTTAAATGTAAGACAAATTACTGAAAACCTGATTTCCTTATCAGCCTTTTACTGAAGCCTTGGTTGAATTAAAACTGGTGCTGAGCAAGTAAATGTTGAGGTGCTAACCCTGCAGGGGCCCCTCGGATCCAGGAGTGCTGCTCTCGAGGCAGTCCCGGTCAGCTCAGGGTGCAGAGGATTTGCTGGGCTCTGACCCATGCAGCCCCTGGGGCACTGCCCAGGGCCAGGGCAGAGCTTGCCCAGGGCAGAGCCCATGGGCTCACCCCAGTGTCCTCAGCCAGCCCCCTGTGACAGCCCTCACCTTGTGAGCCTGGTCCAGGGACTGCTTCCTGAAGTCCAGCTCATCGTCCAGGTAGCCCTTCTGCTTGCTGAACAGCTCCTGGGGAGCAAGGAAGGGCTGTCAGTGACCGCCAGGGCCCAGCCCCAGCCCCTGCTGCCCCCTCCCCGGTACCTTCTCGTTCTCCAGGTCCAGCATCTTCTGCTGCAGCGCAGACTCGGTCACCTCGATCTGCTGGAGCCACTGGGGGGACAGACAGAGCCTGAGCAGGGCCTGGGGCAGGGCACGAGCCAGCAGGCAGGCACCACCCCGAGAGCAGAGCACAGCTAACCCTGACACTGGTTTTCTCTGAAAAGCCACGTCTCAAAGCCTCCTCACCTGCCCATCTGTGCTCCTCACCTGCCCATCCTCTGCTCCTCACCTGCCCACCTGTGCTCTTCACCTGCCCATCTGTGCTCCTCACCTGCCCATCCTCTGCTCCTCACCTGCCCATCCTCTGCTCCTCACCTGCCCACCTGTGCTCCTCACCTCTGCTCCTCACCTGCCCATCCTCTGCTCCTCACCTGTCCATCCTCGGCTCCTCACCTGCCCACCTCTGCTCCTCACCCGCCCATCCTCTGCTCTCACCTTCTCAGCCAGCGTGAGGACAGTCCTGGCCTGGATGATGACCACCTGCTCCTCGTTGGTCAGATTCTGCACCGAAAGCAGAGCACAATTACAACAGATCCCAGTTCTTGTTACTAACCCACTCCTTGGGCCGCTGCTGTTTCAAACATGTCTGGAATTAAATATGTCTGAGGAACAATAAACTGAGGCAGAGAAAATTAATATTAAAATGCATTGTAAAAGCCATTGTCACTATTCATTACCAATCCTTGTCACACATAATTCTTCCAAAATTCTCATATTTACCAAAAAGAAGAGGACACTGGATCTATGTGTACCTAACAGGGATTAAACACACATTTACACATGGACAAGATCAAGCTCAGCACAGAGAGTAAAGGGGAGAAGAGATGCAGTGCTCATCCCATGCACCATCCTCACTTGTGCAGCCAAGTGATGATTTTGGGAAGCATTTGTTGAGATGGTGGCCATTCCATCCATCTTCTGTTGCTTTCTCCAAAAAATCAAAGTACTGGAACTGGGCTTTGCATTTCATCCCAAGCTACAGCAGGATCAGCAGGACCTCGGGTACAGCAGGAGCAGGGCTGGGCCTGGCTCGTGTGGGACCCTGAGCCAGAGCCAGGGCAGGGGGACTCTGGGGAGCTTCAGCCTCAGGCACTGCTGGGACAGGGCAGTGCTGCCCTGCAGAGATTCAATCAGGGAATCCTGGCATGCTCTGGGTGGGAGGGACCTCAAAATTCCTCCAGTGCCAGCCCTGCCACGGCAGGGACACCTCCCACTGCCCCAGGTGCTCCCAGCCCCAGTGTCCAGCCTGGCCTTGGGCACTGCCAGGGATCCAGGGGCAGCCCCAGCTGCTCTGGGCACCTGTGCCAGGGCTGCCCACCCTCAGGTATTTATAGTTCTGGTACTTCCAGGCTGTGCCATGGTCCTGGGGATGGCATTTCCCTGCTATCCAGCCTGTGCAGAGGGAGAGCTGGGGCAGCCCCAGTGCAGAGTCTGAGAACAGTGGGGACCCCCCTGCAGCCCTAGTGCTGCGGTGGGGGTCCCAGGAGGGCCCTGGAGGTGCTGAGGGCTCTGTGAGACCTTGAGGGGCTCAGCTCTCCTTGGCCCCTCCAGCCTTGGGGCTCTGCTGACAGAGGAGAGCACAAGAAAAGACCCACAGGACCTTGTGTGTGCCTTCCAGGTGCATCACTGCGTGCAGTTACTCACTGCCACCTGCTGAAGGAGAAGCACTTGCACCTTTCTTGTTATTTGCTTCTCCTTTTCATGCTGCTGTGTTGGCTTCTTGTTTAATATCCTGGTGAGTATCAAGGGTTAATGGGTTATTGGGCAAACTCAAAGCACACAGCTGCTGAAATGCAAAAGCAAAGCAAATGCAGAGCAAGCAAATCAAGAAACTGTGTGTGACCAGTGGCAGAAAGCCCCCAGCACCAACGTGACTCTCAGTACCAGGGGTCTGGGAGCAGTGTGGTGACACGAGCCCTGCGCTTCACTCCTCAGTGGCAGCAAAACCTTGAAATGGCAGCAAATGCTTTGCTCGCAGCCCAAACCAGAGGCAGGACAGGCTGTGCAGCACCAGACCAGGCAGCTCTGCTCACTCCACACGAGGACAGGTATTCCCCAAAGCATGCACAATTTATTAAAGGAACATACACTTACGGCGTTATCCCCTAAAATGTCCAACTTTTTCATCAGCTCAGCTACTACAATGTCCTGGCAAGAGAGAAATGGAGAGGCAGGAGTCAGCACAGGGCACCTGGCTTTGCTCAGGGAGGGGATAGGAAAGGAGCATCCCTTACTGTTACACCTTCAGCCTCGCAGTACACCTGCAGAGGGCTCTTGCCCTCCGTGAAGGGGCCGTGGTGGAAGGTGATGGCCGGGGACCGTCTCTCTCTCTCCTGAAAGGACAAGAATCCTGGGTTACCCCTGGCTGTGCCGCACCGCAGCACCGTGCAATGCTCTGGCTTGGGAGGGCCCCTAAAGCTCATCCCACCCACCCTCCTGCCACAACAACCTGTCAGCCCCACCGCTGGCGTTGGTGGTGTTTGTGGCTCCCCTCTTTGAGCAGGCTCTGCACAGTGTCCCTCTGCAGTGCCCCACACAGAGCACTGGGGCTGCCCCAGGGCCTCACCTCCAGCTCCAGGATCCGGAACTCCAGCAGCTCGTTCTGGTCCTTGGCGTCCTGCACGTCGTGCTTGAGGCGTGCCTCCTCAGCCTCCATCTGCCTGATCTGCCAAAGCACAGGGCACCTGAGCCAGGGGGGCAGGGCTGAGCCAGGGGGGCAGGCACAGTCAGCCCTGGGCACCTGAGCCAGGGGGGCAGGTACACCCAGCCCTGGGCACCTGAGCCAGCCAGGGCAGGGCTGAGCCAGGGGAGCAGGCACAGCCAGCCCTGGGCACCTGAGCCAGGGGGGCAGGCACAGCCAGGGCACCTGACCTGAGCCAGGGGGGCAGGTACAGCCAGCCCTGGGCACCTGAGCCAGGGGGCAGGGCTGAGCCAGGGGGACAGGCACAGCCAGCCAGGGCAGGGCTGAGCCACCCCGGGCCAGGGGGACACAGGGCTGGCCCCCAGGGCCACTGTCCCCATGCACAGGACAGCCACAGGGAATGCCAGAGCCCCACTGCTCCAGCAGGTTTATAAGGATCTCATATCAAACACGAGTTATTGCCAGCAGGGCAGTGCCATACAGATTGGAATACTGCCCCTTCTGCATCCCTCAAGACACAAATAGTATTTGAATAATGCAAATAGAAACACTGAGTACCTTTTCTACCAGTTCCTGATTCCTTCTGTACAACGCCTGCTTCTCCTCAATCCACTTCATGTCCTTGGGGAGAAATGAACAACACTGCAGGTGAAGCTGCAACATTTGCAACAGCACAGCAGCAAGGATTTCATGAACTTCACATGCAGAGGGACAGAACAGTGAGGGCTGTGAAACTGTATGTCCATTACTTCCTAAATGCAAGTAATAACTCCCTAAGCTAAACTCGCCCATATAATTTTAACAGCTCTGTAGTACACAAATGGAATAAAAACATTCCAGTGATTAAAAAACTCTTTCAGGTAAAATCTGGTTTGCATTAAAAGGGATATTTCCAACTATCAAATTTCTATTTTGCTAAATACAAATTACATATTTCTGCAGACCAGGCAAACTAAACTTTATCTGGAAGCTAATCTCTTAGTTTGAGGAATATATAAACCCCACAAACCCAGAACATCATTTATCAGCAAGAACAAGAAGAAGTTAAGCTGGGAAGGCAATGATTCAATTATTTAATATTTAATTGTTCTCAAAACCATTTTCTGTTTAGTGCTGCTGTTGTTTTGGATTTTTTTGGTTTTGTTTCTTTGTTTGGTTGTTGGTTTTTTACCAGCAGAAGTGGTGCACAATCTGTAATCAGCCTGGGAACCTTTCTGGGCCCCCAGCAGAGAGGTGGGGAAGGGCTGGAGTCAGCATTACCTGTCCCTGCTCAGCCAGAGCCTTCTCCAGGTCTTCTATCTGAGCCTGGGACCGGTGTATTTCTGCTTGGAGCTGCTCACGTGTCTGTAGCATATGAGAGAGAAATGAAAAAAAACCCAAAAAATTGATAAAGAATAATTTGAAAAAATCAGACTTTCTCCAAAAGACCAAACCTAATGCAGTTACAGAAAATATTAAAAACACCACAGGCTTTTAACAAATTATTTTGAAAGTTCCCTGGCAGAAGAAATTTGCAGCTGAGCACAGAGTATCAAATAATCAAACGTAATCAAATCAAGTCTGGGAGATAGGATTACTGATTCTGAGATTTATCTCAAGATTAACAAAATGTCAAAGCAGAGCTGGCCCCTCACAGCTGCTCATGTCAGGCTGCAGCCAGAGCCTCCCTTTCTGCAGGACAACAAAAGAAAATTACTATGGCACAATTCTGGGCACACCTGGTTCCCTTAAATTTGGGGCACGTTAAACATTCAGAGCAGAGCCCACATTACAAACTGGCAAATTTCATTGACTTTTGTGCCTTTGGTGCCTTATCTATAACTTAGAGCCTTATCTATGATTTAGTGCCACATCTATTTCATACCCATCTCTCATTTTTTACTGTATCTGTAGCTTCCTGCTTATTTAAATAGACACCACATTCCTGCACATTTTCTGGAGAACAAATGTAATTATTGCTAGTTGTTTTATTGGTTACATATTTACATAGAACATTTATTTCCTTGAGACATTTCTCTGCTATTTATCCTGTTATTTACACTGAAAGTGACTTTGTTTGCATGACCTACACTGGTGCCTCCTTTGGCCCACTGTGAAAAGCCTAAAATCCAGTCACTCTCACAGCTGGGCATGCCGTGGCTCCCTGGGATTTTCCTTCCAGGTACAATCCCTGATGTTTCAGAGTAGGTGTTCATTCTGGGAATGTCAGTTTTCATGCATTACACCTTGACCCACTCTCAGTGTTCCTGGATAACACCTCCACAGAACACGTGTAGGAAGAAATTAAGGCTCTGCAAGTGCATTTCTCCTGTTAAGCAGCAAATTTGTCCCTTTCCTGACTGCACTCACACCTTTCCAGACTGGGCATGACCCATCCTGCCAGCCCTTCAGGGAGTCAGGGGATGGTTTGGGTGGGAAGGGACCCCAAATCCCCCCAGTGCCACCCCTGCCATGGCAGGGACACCTCCCACTGTCCCAGGTGCTCCCAGCCCCAGTGTCCAGCCTGGCCTTGGGCACTGCCAGGGATCCAGGGGCAGCCCCAGCTGCTCTGGGCACCTGTGCCAGGGCTGCCCACCCTGCCAGGGAACAATTCCTCTGTAACTCCTTGGCACACACAACAAGCTCCCAGCAATAGCAGCACTTCAGGCCAGCTGTCCAGAGCCACAGGAACTCTGTGAGGCAGACAGGCAGAATGGCACAGGGCACTTTGCAATTTAATTAACAGAAAAATCTCAGCTATAAGCCTTCTAAACATTTTATGAGGAATCATGTAATCTCTCAGAGCCCAGAAGGAATTAAAGACCACGCATTATATATTTAAGGCTATCTGTCCTAGTTCTTTATGGAAAAGAGCTTACTTTCAAGGATTTCCCATAAAAACTGTCCCTGGATTCCCCTTGGGCAAACCAGAGGCGAGAAGCCCGAGCTGCAGCAGCGGTGGGTTCTCAGCAGCCCTTCCCAGGGGGCTGGCAGCGCCCAGAGTGCCTGCAGCCGCCCGGCCCAGCCCAGGTGAGCTGGAGCACAGCCTGAGCCCGGCCAGGTGGGTCCCCAGGCACCGTGCCAGCTGCACGGCCCCATTTCCATGGCACGCACGCCCTGCAGACCTTGACTTCCCGCTCTGCATCCAGGGTGCCCCCGACCTGCTCCTGCAGCAGGGCGTAGGCGCGCTGCAGCGCCTGGTACTCCATCGTCAGCTGCCGGAACCGCAGCTCCGTCTCCTCCTTGGCCATGCCCTGCCAGCACACAAAAGGAGGGGGTTAGGTCTGCTGTCTCCTAAAACTGCCAGAATTACCCCTTTTGAAATTCAATTTGGAACCATGGTACACAAAATCTTAGTTTAGTGCCCTCAAGCTGCTTCCCCTCCGTCCCCTGCACATCTCTTGCATGCTCTTACCTCCAGGAAGTGCAATGCAGAAATAAAAAGATAATCCCTGACTTGGAAAGATAAAAGCTTGCCTTCCATATAGCACACTAATGACTGCACCACCCTTTCTTACTGGAACAGGGAAAATCATCACATTAAAGGTGAAAATGCAGCTTTCTTTAACAACAAAAGGTTTCAATTTGGAAAGGAAACCAAGCCTGACAGCCTCACTCAATTATTAAAACACAAATCCAGAGTTAATAGTTGTAGAAGTGGTGACAGCCAACATGAAAGGAGCCCTTCATCTTCTTCACCCTCCTTACGATATCCAGTATGGAGTGCTTTCATGTCTGACCGGAATATTTCACTCAACATGAAATGGAATTACATTGCTGGGTGCACGCATCAACTTCCCACTGGCTGAACGGGGGGAAGAATGTCAATGCAGGAATGAAAAATAAACAGGCTCATGCATACACAAATACATTCAGATTTCCTGCAGTGCAGCCTGGTAACCATCAGGTGTCTTTCATGATGGAGTGAGGAATTCTGCAGGCTCCCTTTCTGCAGTCTGAATTACACACCTGCAGCCAGCACACCGTGAAAAGGCTGCACATCATCAGGGGCAATTCCTGTTTATTACAAGAGTCTTGTTAAGCCCAGAGCTGTGTAATGGGCCAGTGATCTGACACACACTGGGGAGTGCATTTGTGGGGAAGCCCTGGCAAATCCAAGGAATAATCCCTTTAATTTGTACTACATTTGTGTGCTCTGTTCTCAGAGCCTCCGGAACCCAGCCAGGAGCCAGCCTTTCCCTGGAGCCCAGAGCTTCAGGGGAGCATTCATTCCCTCTCCCTCCTTACACAGACCTTACTGAGCCTGGCTGGCCCAAACTGCACCTGCCAAAATCTGCAGTCAGGCTCAGAGTGAACACACCTCCCACAGCCTGTCCAATTTCTCTGTTTTTTAGACCTGCAAACCTGCCATAAATTCAATATTCTTAGGATATCAGATTTCCAGCTTGGCTGGAAGTTGTGAAGTTACTGAAGACCTGAGATTTAGAGATACTGACCAACATGCACAGCGCCAAATTTAACAGAAGTGTTTCATTTTGTGGTCTGAGGTGACAGAATGATAGAACAGATATGAGAGAGCAGCAATGATAGACAGAAGTGATGGAACAGAGCGGGGATTTCATTAAAAGCCAGCACCAGGGTGACGAGCAAAGCAAGAGGGGTTTTTGAGGAGTACCTCCTCCAGGTCGTCCTCGGGCGTGCAGGGGGTCTGGTCGGTCCGGTCAGTTTGGTAGGAGATGGAGGAACCATCAGACTCCAGGGAAGCCTCCTCATCATAGCCATAGAACGTCTCCACCACTGGCTTCTGACAGAGAGCAGGGTCAGGGAGTGCCCTGGCACCTGGACAGACTGCCCCTGCAGCTGGACAGACTGCCCTGGCACCCAGACTGACTGCCCCTGCAGCTGGACAGACTGCCCCTGCACTGGGACAGACTGCCCCTGCAGCTGGACAGACTGCCCTGACACCCGGACAGACTGCCCTGGCACCCGGACAGACTGCCCTGACACCCCGACAGACTGCCCTGACACCCCGACAGACTGCCCTGACACCCCGACAGACTGCCCCTGCAGCTGGACAAACTGCCCTGGCACTGGGACAGACTGCCCTGGCACCCGGACAGACTGCCCTGGCACCTGCACAGACTGCCCTGGCGCCTGCACAGACTGCCCCTGCAGCCGGACAAACTGCCCTGGCACCCAGACTGACTGCCCTGGCAGCTGGACAGACTGCCCTGGCACCCGGACAGACTGCCCTGAGGCTGAGCAAAGGCCCTGCAGCCCCCTGGGCTTCAGGCTCTGGAATTATTTAATATTTTATTGTTATATTATTTTATTTTTTTGTTCTCCCCCTGCTCTCTGCAGAACCAGCCCAGTCCTTCCCCCAGTGTCTGTAAAACCTTTCTCTCCAGGATGGAGCTCAGATGGTGCCTGGCACTGTCTGAATCCCTGAACTGGAGAATTTGTGACCCCTCCAGGCCCTGCCTGTCTAAAGGCATTTTCCTTTCAGTTTCTCTATGGCCAAACACCCCTTTCATTTCAGTGTTCACCTCAGCACGAGGGCAGAGCTGTGCACTGAAATATCTGTTAATCCAATGTCATCACCGTGGTGTTCCTCCTGTCAGCATCACAACTTTCACATGAAAAATCGTATCTTCAAAAAGATTTTACTTGAAGTTAATCACCACAGCAATGGTTTGAAGAAATTCCGTTTTCCACTCAAAGCTGCTTTTTGTTTAAAGGAATGGTGGTAAAGAAAGATTTACTGTAAATGCTTGAAAGTCAAAGACAGCACTTCACAGACCTAAAGATAGTTTTAATTGATGATTTGCAAAAACATACCTAGATTTTGGCCTTTGGTTTTAACTTGCAGTGGGTAACTTTTGAAGGAGAATCCCAGAATGTGGAGGGGACACCTCCCACTGTCCCAGGTGCTCCAGCCCCAGTGTCCAGCCTGGCCTTGGGCACTGCCAGGGATCCAGGGGCAGCCCCAGCTGCTCTGGGCACCTGTGCCAGGGCTGCCCACCCTGCCAGGGAACAATTCCCAATTCCCAATATCCCATACAGCCCTGCCCCCTGTCAGTGGGAGCCATTCCCTGTGTGCTGTCCCTCCAGCCCCACCCAGCTTTCAGACAGTGTGACTCTCTGGAAGGCCTGGATGTGATGCTCAGGATGACAGGAGTATCTCCCACTGACCTCGATTAGTTATTCATAGGTTCTTTAGCTCCAGCCTCACTCTAATTGTTCATCTGTGGATCACAGCACACTGGCAGTCCTGACATTAAACCTTACTGTGGCATTTTAGTGTTAATATTTACATTAACACCCTGCCAAGCCCTCATTAACCAACATCCCATTTTCCCTGAGCTCTAACCATTGCTTCCCTTACCAGCAATTTTCACATGTTACTAAACTCCATCATGAATTATTTACTACATACACATGTTTTCAGACAGCACCATTAGAAGATCATTTGGAGATGTGTTAATTCATAAAATTTGTCTGCTCTTAAGACAACCACATCCCACCAGAGTCCCACAGGGTGAATGCAGAGCATGAAAAGGCTCAGAATGCTCGATGCAAACAGGTCCCCTGCCCCACTCGAATATCCCAATGCAGTCTGTCAATGTCCTTGAGCTACATCACCCAAACTGAAGTTCAAGACCCATTTGCAGACCTTTGAGGAGACCTTTGCCACGGCCCTGAGGTGCTCTGAGCACCCCAGTCCTGTCCATCAGCACATCACCATGGAAGGGTTTGTTTTTTACCTTAGGAATTCTTGTCATTTTTTTCCTTTGCTTCCTGAACCTTAGCAGCTTATCACGTTCCTGCAAGAGTCAGAGACACGTGTTAGCTGTTTGCAGAGAGCAGTTACTGAAATTAACCGTGTCAGTACAAGGGGCCACTGGGGAAGCAACAGACAGGATGTCCCTGCTGGCCGCTGTCCCACACTGTCACCACGCCTGGGTTATTTACTCCAACCTCTTTCAGCTTTGCCACAGAAAACAAGGAATTGCTCTTTATGTCCATGGAAATCAAGCTAAAATAAAGCTGGTGATAAGCTGAGAGTTTGGGCGTCTCCGTGGAGCTGCTCCCTGGGTGACTGCAGCCCTGGCCCTGGCTCTGTCCCTGGTGGCTTTTGGTGGTTCTGGAAGGGGCACACACCCAACACACTGCCCACACTGCAGGGCCCCTTTGAACACTGCACTTCCAGGCTCAGCTCCTTCCCTAAGGATCTGCGGGTTCCCTGCACCTCTGGAGTAAGGTTTGAGCCCTTACCGCTGCCAACAATTTTTCCAATCAGAGGAAATAATAAAATTCCAGGTTGGAGGGACCTAAAATATCACCTCCTTTCACCTCTGCCATGGCAGGGACACCTCCCACGGCCCCAGGTGCTCCCAGCCCCAGTGTCCAGCCTGGCCTTGGGCACTGCCAGGGATCCAGGGGCAGCCCCAGCTGCTCTGGGCACCTGTGCCAGGGCTGCCCACCCTGCCAGGGAACAATTTCTTCTTCTTTGTGGTATTAGATCGATTTTTTTACAGTACTCAGGAAAAAGTCTCTGTTCTGGACTTGCAAAGCCCAGGAGTGCAGAGAGGGAAGCTCCACAGGGGAAACCCTCAGCTGCTCCATTTCCCCTGGGGACAAGGATGTGGTGACCTTGGGGACAGTGACACGTGCTGCTGCTCAGCCTGGTGGCCAATCCCAGGCCAGGGACAATCGACCACTCGTTGCCTGGCAATGGGAACAGCACATCCCATCAATACCCATCAGTGGTGGAACCCCAAACATCCGTGCTCACCATAGCACAGGGATGGGGCAAGGGCAGGGCTGAGCACACCTCAGTGTGGGTGACACAAAGCCAGGGGTAGCCAGACTGAGAAAATGCCATTCCAAGGGGACAGAGCTGCCCTGGAGATGGGGACACTTGCCCTTGGCCACCTTGGCAGGTGGTGGGATTAAAGCTTTCCTCCCCACCATCACTGCGCTTTTCTCTGGTGAACAACTGCTGATAAAAATCTGCTCTGAGGAAACTCTGGGTCAGCTCACTGCTGAACACAGATGGAAGGGAGAATAAATATTATTGTGCCCTGCCTGCTTTCCATGAACAGCAATTTAGAGCATATATAAATGAGGAGGAAGCTAATGCCACTCTTACCATGACACTCTTCACATAGCCAGCAGTCTCCAGGGTCTAATGAAAGAGAATGAAATAATGTCAGTAACTGGACAGGCTTAAAAAGAAAGGGAAGAAATAAAAGTTATTTTCTAGAGGAGTATCATGATTTTGGTGTTTTCTGTTTCCCAGGACAGAGAATATGTTAGGAAGGAAGCCAAACCCCAAGCCCAGGGTTGCAGACCCCTCCCTGTGCACAGGAATCTCCAGCCCTGGTGGTGTGTCCTGCTGAGGGAGCTCGGACAGCTTCCCTCCCAGATGTGGCCACCAGCACATGCAAGGACACGGTTCTGTCAGGCCAGGCCAATGCAGATTGAAAGGGTATTCCCAAACACCACACCACAGATAATTTCTATTAGTACTAAGCACAGAAATGCCTGCCAGGTTCCCCTGCTGCCCACTGTGCCCACCGGCTCCCAGAACCTTGGGAACCCCTTCCTTGGGCTTCCTGTGCTCTGCCCTTGGGCACTCTCACATGAGAACAGCAGCCTCTCATCTTACCTTGGAGAGCTCATCAATGATGTTCTGCTGCTCAATTACTTGTAGTCTCAGGAAATCCACTTCCCTTTCTTCCTGGCTGTGGTCAAGGTCATTTAGGGAGCTTGGTCTCCTTATTGCTCCACTTCTTTGCCTCTAGAATCCAAAAACCACAGGGCAGAAGAGGAAATGATCAGGAGGCTTTGCCAGGGACTTGTCTGGCCCTTCCCTTTTACAGCAAGTAGAAAACATCTCTCTAATGGTTGCCCTGGCAGCTCTCCTGCTCCTTTTCTGGTGAGCCTCACATCCAGGCTCCAAATGTGCCCGAGGGTCCTGCTCCTCCAGCTGGAAGAGTGGCAGGGTCACAGGGGCAGATTTCCCAGGGATTGTGAGGTGATTCTGGCAGGAAAGGTGAAGGTGAACCATAGAATGGCAGATCAGTTTGGGCTGGAAGGGAGCTGGCCAGAATGGAAGAGGTTCCCATGGAACCTGCAAGGGTGGGCCAATGCCTGACTCTCTCAGCCCCACCACGTCCCATGTTCTCCCAGGAGCAAGGCACTCACCATGGCAATGTTTTCCTGTGTCACAAATTTCAGTTTGTTTTCCATTCGACGTAAGGCATGTGACAGCTCCTCATTCTTCCTACTGAGGCGTTTGTTTTTGTCCAAAATGGGCTTATACTGACTTTCTGCTTCTCTGAGGCGTTTCAGCTGAAAGATAAGGAGAAAAATAACACCTCTGGAGCTTCTTCATCAAATATATTACCTACTTTCTGTAACTATCACACTAGAAGTATTTTCTCCTGATGCAAAGCAGAACAGATAAAAACTGTTGGGATTTTCCATTGGGAAGAGAGCATTCCCACATGAGAAGATATCGTTGTAGGGAGCCCCTGATGCGGGAATAATGTGATTTGACTCTAATGATTCTAGAAGGCTGAACAAATGCTTTATCAAGCTTTATTATATTACACTAACACTATCTATTAAAACTATACTGAAAAGATGCTAAAGAAAAACTTGTGACTGTCTCCAGACAGTCACAACACAGCTTTGACCTAACTGGCTAATCAATCTAAACAACCATCACCAGAGTGCAATTAACAAATCACTTTTGGTAAACAATCTCCACAACACATTCCACATGTGTCAAAAAACAGGAGCAGCAAGCAGAGATAAAGAGTTATTTTCTCTTCTGTGAGGTTTCTCACTGCCTTTTCCTCGGAGAAATCCTTGGGAAAGTTGTGCCTGCTGCTCTCTGTGAAGAGACCTGCGGCTACAATAAGATATTCTGCCTGTGTAGCAAACATTCAATGTGGGGAATGTAGTTATTTTTAAAAAGAAATACATGTAATTAGAGCTAATGCCATCTTAAAAATCCATTGGTGCACAAGCCGAGAGGGGAGTGGCATTGCCCAGCCCGAGCAGCGAGCTGAGGAGGGGGCAGGAGGAGGCAGCCCCTCGTTTCCAGGCAGCACAGGAGCAGCCCAGGGTGTTCCTGGGACAGGCACACGTCCCCAGCCCGGCAGTGCTGCACTCACCAGCTCGTTCCTCTCCTCCGACAGCAGCGCGTTCCTGTCCTCCAGCTTGCGGATGATCCCGCTCAGCTCCGCGATTTTCAGCTGGAAGCGCCGCGCGTCCTTTTCATCCAACTGCTGTTCCTAAAACAAAGATCAACTGCAAATAACTGTTCGTAAGTGCGCACGCAAGAGCACGGTGGCAAAGCTCAATCTTTTCCTTATCCCAAATGCAAACATTTTAAAATGTTATCGCGTAGAGTGTGACCCGTGGAACCCAAGTGACCATGGAAAGCTGCAGGGTGAGACCAACGGAAAGTCAGGAGTGGAAATGTAACAAAGAATGCAAATGCAGGGGTGTGTATATGCATATGTATGTGTATATGCATATGCAAATACAAGGTCACAAATGTGACAATACAAAGGTGCAAACACAAAGTTTACAAATGGTAAACTTGGAAACAACAGAAAATATCAAAACTGAAGGCCGTGTTCCAATGATGCCACTGTTGAACTGAGAGCTTCAGACACATTGCCCACTCTGAAGACTTGGTCATAAGAAAGTGGTATTAAAATTACTGAATTACTGAATGGGGAAAATCCATGCAATTGTGCATTGAATAAGCTCTTCTTCCAGAAAGCTGTGGCCCTTATGGGGTCCTGAAGGGTCACTCGTAAGGCTACAGGGGTAGCACTTTATCTGAGTGAAAATGCTTCAATCAAATTAGAAATGAATAGATATATAGGTAGAGATATAGGTGTTCTCATTCAGAATCAGAGGAGTTACAGCTACTGACAAACGTGACAGACTTTTCCCCTTCTCTAAGACTTGTTCTGGTCTTTGGCAGAAGTTGAATACAACTAGAGAGAGGCAAATTAGTGCCCACAAAAAAGTGCTGGTGGCACTTTTGGGAGGTCTAGGGTTCCTCATTCAACAGGTGCAGGAGAGGCTTGGGCCAAAGAATAAAACAGATTGGTTGGCTCAGGTATAAGTTTTACACTTGTACTGAGACAATCGAGGCTGTCGCAAAAGAAATCTTGATGAGGATCAGCAATGAGGACGACCTGCACACGTCAGAGGCACGAGGGCAGTTACCCGAGGGCTCTTCTGGGCAAAGGGGTGCCCCGGCAGTGAGGTGCCAGAGTTACACTGCAAAAGCCACTGTGGAGGGGTGATTCCAATCCAATGTTCTGGCTATTGCAGGGATAGGTTAGGAGGTGTTTGGTTCACTTTGTGTCCTGCTGGCACTGAGCAGCAGCGCAGGGCTGCCCTGGGGGCTGCATTTTCATGCTGCCCTGCAGTGCCTTCCCCGTCCCCTCTGGAACTGGCCTCGTACGTCTGCTCCCCAAGCCCCAGCCCGCGCCTCCGAGAGCGTGCACACAAACAGCGCTTGGTGAGAAATGCATTTGCATCGTTTGTTGGCAGAGTCGCGTCAAACTGTCAAACTAAGGCGGGTGGCTGAGCATGGCATAGTGAGGAAAAGGAGAGGAAGGACAGAGCAATTCCACCCTGCTGACAAAACCAAACCAAACCAAACCGACCGGGAAACAAAACGACAGAAAGCAAAAGCTCTCCCATGGCGAGGTTTGATTGGAAATCTCAAGGGTTTGGGCACACAAAAACCAGAGCACGAGCAGGTGCCTCGGGAGCCCTGCACAGCCATGGGACAGCTCTTCCTCCAGGGTGCACTCATCAAGATTCTGCCACTCGTTTGGTCGCTCGTTTAGGTGAAACCACGTGGAAGTGCTTACGGGGCTTCCCGAATGATCTGAAGCGTCTCCTGCACCACTTGCATAAGGAAGTTCCCGCTTGGGGCTGCTCAGTTGCCGGTCAGACTCTTTGAGCTGGGACAGTTGTTCATCTAAAGCCTCCTTTTGGAGCTGCAGTCTCTGAGCATGCCCGGCTCGCACCCCTAACTCTCTCTCCAGCACGAAGACTGCTCTGTCCTTAAACTTAATCTCCTCCATCTACAAGGAGAACAGAACACAGTCACACAGGGCTCGGCAGCACCCGAGCACCCCAGGGCGGCACAGCACCGCTGCCCTGCCACCCACAGTGACAGTGACAAGGCTGCAGCACTGCCCTGCCACCACAGTGACAGTGAGCACTGGGCACAGCACTGCCACCCTCAGTGACAGTGAGCACTGGGCACGGCACTGCCACCACAGTGACAGTGACAGTGAGCACTGGGCACAGCACTGCCACCACGGTGACAGTGACAGTGAGCACTGGCTGCAGCACTGCCCTGCCACCACAGTGACAGTGACAAGGCTGCAGCACTGCCCTGCCACCCACAGTGACAGTGAGCACTGGCTGCAGCACTGCCACCACAGTGACAGTGACAAGGCTGCAGCACTGCCCCTCTCCAGGGCCACCCAGCAGGAAATCCCTCCTTCGGCAGGCAGCTGGCAGTGAAATATTGGGAAACAGCCTGAAATCCTATCACCACCTCAGAATATCTTAAAAATATTAAAGCTTGACATTTGCATCACACTTGGATTGCTTCACTCACTTTAATGATTCTGCAGCATTTTGCTTGGATGTCACCTCTAGAAAATGTGGATTAATAATCTTTAAAGAAAAATACTGAAACCTCTGTATCCATTCAATTTTCAAAATTCTGAGAAGAAATATGAACTTTTTAAAAAATTCTTTTTGTCCAAAAGTCTCCCTTGTGAGCAATTCCTTTTCCATGAGAGGTTTTACTTACACATAATAAACATTATGCAAAACAATGAAGTGCTTAAATGACAAATGCCCAGTGACCTCTAACACTCCCCTTCCCTGTTTGCCTGTGCCAAGAGCCTGTGCACATCCCATGGGATCAGCCAGGATCCAACCCCTGGGGTCTGGCTGGAGTTCACCAGGGCAGCTGGGTCCTGCCAGTGAAGGGATCACTGATCCCAGCCCAGCTGGGTCCTGCCAGTGAAGGGATCCCTGATCCCAGCCCAGTTGATCCCAGCCCAGTGAGGGAATCCCTGATCCCAGCCCAGTGAAGGGATCCCTGATCCCAGCCCAGCTGATCCCAGCCCAGCAAAGGGAATCCCTGATCCCAGCCCCGTGAAGGGATCCCTGATCCCAGCCCAGCTGGGTCCTGCCAATGAGGGAATCCCTGATCCCAGCCCAGCTGATCCCAGCCCAGCTGATCCCAGCCCAGTGAAGGGATCCCTGATCCCAGCCCAGTGAGGGAATCCCTGATCCCAGCCCAGCAAAGGGAATCCCTGATCCCAGCCCAGCTGATCCCAGCCCAGCAAAGGGAATCCCTGATCCCAGCCCAGCTGGGCTGGGGTGCTGCCCACGCTGGCCCCCCCAGTCACAGCTCGAGTGGCAGAGGTTCCACAGAAAGGCACACATCACACCCATCCCTCAGGGGTCTGCCAGCTGCTTTCAGACTCCAGAAACACCAGATTTTTGCCATTGCTTTTTGAGATGTCAGACATTTAATTTCAACGGTCAGTTTTTGAACCTGGCCTGCTTCAAATAAGAACATTTTGCCTTCTAAGAGCTGTATTAATACTTTTATCTCTGCTTTGTCTGTAAACCTGGAAAAATGACACAGGGAATCAACAGTCCCTCCAAGGATTTGTTTGCAGTAATTGCCAGTGTAGCTCACCCAGGGCAGGTCAGCCAGGTACCAGGAAAGCAAAATGGAGCAAATGAAAGGGATTTTGGGTGCCATTGACTAATGACCCTTTCAACAATGTCTGTGACAGCAACACCTGCTGACTTTGAATGAAACAAAGACATAGGTGCTCCAGAGCACCTGAGGTCTTTTTGCTAAATGCCTAATGAGGAAAAATCTACACAGATGCACAGGTGAAAAGGTAACACATCATCAAATGATTATTTCTTTAAAATAAGCAGAATATTGGGTAGTTGATTCTTATTCATATGGAGACAAAGACATATTACAACAAAGGCAACACATGAAATTGGGAGGAACAAAGAGATGAGAAAACACAAAACATTTCACAGCATTTCACCAATGGTTTGTTTTCCAGAAAAAAGGAAATCCCTAAACATAACCTTCACAGACCACAAGCAAACCTCACCATTGACATTTCCCTCCACCTGAGTAAATTCCCACACATGACACATGCCCAGGTTGGGTGCTTGCAGCCACTGACAGACAGAGACAGTGAGGAAACAGCACAGATGGGAGGGAAAGGTGTGCCTCAGCACAGGGGGAGAGGAAGGGAAAGTAGGGAGGGCAAGGGGGCCCCAGGACTCACTGGCAGCGCTGCGGGTCCGTGGGCATGCTGCCCTTGGGCAGGGCCAGCCTGGCCTCATGCTGGTCTGTACTGGTGCTCTGCTGGGCTGTACTGGTGCTCTGCTGGGCTCTGCTGGGCTGGACCGGGCTCTGGCTCCTGTCCCTGCTCCCACCCTGGTGCTCCGGAGGGGGGAAGGGGCGGCAGCGCAGGAGCACCCACCCACCCACACACCCACCCAGGCACCTGCAGGCCCCGCTGCACTCAGAGCTGCACGGATATCGATGAATATTTATGTGTCTGCTCGCTGGAGGCAGCCCCAGCACAGCTGGTGCCAATTACAGAGCAGCACCGTGCTCGGGAGATGCGCTGCTCCTCACTGCTCCTGCAGCTCCAGGCTTTGAGCCACGACTCTGTTATTAAAGTTATTATTGCCATCCTGCTCCAGCCCAGGCTGAGGGTCCTGGCTGGGGCATCTGTCCCTGCATTTTTCTTGGGGCCCCTGGAAGCTGACTGATGCTGTCAAAAATGGCCTTTGAGGCACCTGGATCAAAGGCATCCCCCAGGCAGGGGGCACAGAGGAGAAGCCCTGTCCCTGGCAGGCACATCTCCCCACGGTCTGGGCTGGCATCAGGACATGGCAGGAGAGCTGTCCCAGGCTCGATGGGGCTGCCAGGGTGCTGGCACCTGGCTGATTGAGGAGCTGCCCAGGCAGGAGGGGACAGGGTGGCCCTGGGTGTGCCAGCCCTGGGAGAAGGGCTCGGGCACAGGGCACACACACACCCTGCTTGTTCCCCTCCCTGTGCAGAGCCAGCCCCATTGCCCCCCTGTCCTGGGCACCCAGCAGCAGCACAGGGCCCTGGAAGGTTTGGGCTGGGAGGGAGCTGCAGCTCAGCTTGGTGCAAGCCCAGAGTAGCCACCAGTGCCACTGGGGAACCCATGAACGGAGCAGGGGCTGTGCAGAGCTCCTGCTAGAGGCACAAACCCCACAAAAGCTCTCACAGAGGCCCAGCCCAAGCCCAGGAAACATTAACTCCTTGTTTAGGTCCACAGAGAAAAATGTTGTTGAAAGCTGGCCCATGAGACATGAAAGGAACCCCTCAGAATGAGGAGGTTTCCTGACCCTCCTAAGCATAGAAGTAATGTCTGGCTTTTATATACAACAAAATCCTTCAGCTCAGGTTTAGTTGGGAAAAAAAATGTGGTAAACGAGGGTCAAACCACAAATGACTAAAAAATCCTTAGGTGGAAGAAGGGACAATTCACCTTAAACATGTGTCTACCTTTCAGGTGCTGAGCCACCTTTATAACCCCAGATATGGGGGATCTCAACACACGAGGGAATCCAACACAGAGGGTAAAAACGAAACCAATCACCAATAAAATCAATATTTAAAAATCAGCTTCCTACCCTTTACATCAGACATCACTAATTTAGCATAGCCTGGCAGAGCTCAGGGTCTCTGAGAGCATCAGGATAAATCATGTCGTCAGGTAAAGTCATGGCATCAGGTCATTTCATTGGTGCAGTGAGCCAATCTGACTCAAGCAGGAACTTTAAAAAGTTTGATTTTCAAAGGCACTTTAGATAACATCCCATTGAACCACTCTGTTCCCTGTAACCAAGACCATATTTATTTAACAGCTTCTACATTAAAGGCCATTAGTGGGGACTTTCCACGTGATGCAGCAAGTTTATTTAGGATGTCCATTAGCCCCCCATTCACTGTGCTGTGTGAAATCAATGCACCAGTGATGCATGGCTAGAGGAGAATGTACTTACACAGCAGGATATTTGAACAGCATCAATAGAGCAGTTGGTTGCAAATTATTTTAACATCCTCTTCATAAAAATAAAATAATCTATGAAAAAGCCTTAACAGCCCAAAGTCTGAGAGAAGAGGAGGCTCACTAAAGGCAGGGGACACTCCAGTGCTGGTGTGCCAGTTGCTCCAGGCCCTGTGGGGGTCAGGGCTCAGGTGATGCTGTACACATCCCCAGGGCAGGGGGTCCTGCAGGGTCTCTGCAGCCAGGGCACACTGCCAGCCTTTCATCCGGGGCCAGGCTGCAGGCTCCTTGGGCATTTTAAATTTATTTGGGGTTTTGGATAACGGCTAAGGGCTAATGGCTTACAAGAGGCCTGGATGGGTCTGTGCCAGGACACTGAGGCTGTGAGGCAGCATGGCAGACACAGAACGATGGTGACACCACACAGATACTGAGACAAGACCCGAACACTCATCCTGAGGGCACGGCTGCGTCCCCAGGCCCTGGGCAAGGCAGCGCTCTCAGGGGCTCGGGTGTGGGTCACAGGGCAGGGGCTGGGACAGCAGCAATGAACCCCTGAGCCCCTCCAGGTGCTGCGGGCCTGCCAGGCCGTGCTGCAGAGCCTTCCCTGCCAGGGAGCTCCTTCCCTCCCTCCCGCAGGGATTTCCCCCTTTTCCAAGCACCACCATCCCTCCAATCTCCCCAGCCAGGTCTCAAGGCCACAGGGGTGGAGCTGCTGCAGCTGAGGATCGGCTGCTGGGTCGGGTGAGGGCAGGCTAAGCAGCCACACACAGAGGGTCCCTGCGGGCCAGGTGAGCAGGGCCAGGTGAGATCCCAGCCCCTGCTGAGGTGGGAGCCACACAGGAGCAGAACCAGCCCTGTCCTGGGGAAAACCACCACGGTGGCATGGAGACAGCTCCCTGTGCATGCCCTGTTGCATGGGGAGCACTCACAGGTGCAGAAAAAGAGCATTTGGGGTTGTGTGAGCCTCGCTATGGGATGTTCATGGGAACCAGCAAAGGCCGGGGAAGGGAGGGACCTGGTGGATCAGGAGGGAAGGCTTGGTGAGGAAATAGAGGCATAACCCAAGACACATTACTGTTGTAGCATTCCCCTGCCCAGCCAGGAGCCTGAGGGCTCTTCCTGCTGCCTTTAATGTGAACAACATCCACAGACTCTCACAGAGATAAAGAAGTTTCTCACTTCCTAACACTTTTAAAACATCCTAACACTTTTTAAAACCGCTTTACCCTTTCTGCTAGTAAATGTAGACAGACCTGGAGCGAGCCCAGAGTCCCCACACCCGCCCAGAGAGGCCAGCTCTGACCATGTCCCCCGGGAGCAGGGGTCAGAGGAGCAGAGAGCAGCACGTACCAGCCTGCGGATCTCGCGCTCGCACTCCCTCTTGATGCGGGTGATCTCCTCCTGGTGCAGGTGGTACACGCTCCTGATCTCGGCTGCCTTCATTTTGTCGGCTTGGATCACCATCGTCAGGGCCTCCTCCACCTGCTTCTTGGCGCCCTTCAGCTCGGAGATCTCCTGCTGCATTTTGATTTTCTCCACCTCGAAGCCCTTCTTGGCCTCCTCCTTGGCCTCGCTCAGCAG
>VZSU01001683.1:163054-185512 GCA_013398715.1 Nesospiza acunhae | reverse complement strand
TTCAGCAGGGTCTGCAGCCTCTGGATTTCATTGTCCTTGATTTTGATCACTCTGAGCAGCTCGGCTTCGTGCTGCCTCAGAAGAGTTTCTCGGACAGCCTGGAGCTCTTTCATTTTGTCTTCATGGAGTTTGACTTTGAGCTCTGTGACCACCACTGTGCTTTTATGCTGTTCGTGCTCCTTGATCTGCTTCACTTCCTGGTTTTTCTCCCTTTCCAACTTGCTGACCTATAGGGATAATAAAAAAAGTATAGTATTTTCAATCAACCAATGAGTACATATCATGATGTTATTTAAAAATGGTACAGATGAGTTTACAGTATTACACCTCATATGTCTGTGCCTACAAACTGGTGATAGCAAAGACCTTCCTTTCACTGCAGGCTCATGTTTAATACGCATTCAGGAATCAGTCAGTACCTTCTGAGCAAGTCTGAGTCTGCAGAAGCTCTCACAGCACTTAACCCCCAAAATAATGGAAAAACCAGATGCCAAGGCCATCACTCTGGCCTGCTCAGGCAGGCAGGCCAAACCTGCACGTGCACAGGCAGTGCACAAAAATCTCTGTGCAAGCTCCTGTGAAGGCCCAAACAGCTGCATTCTACCAGATGTTTTTTTTAAGCGATGAATTATTCAGCAGGAATAACTGACAGTACCTGACCACACAAGGCTCAAGTGATGTTTCAATTTAAAACCATGCCATAAACTCTAGAGAAGCCATTGCCAGAAGTGGCTGTGAAGGACAGGGAGGAGGAAAACAAAGTCCTCAGCCTTAGAGCTGCAAATGCTGCTGCACAGCAAAAGGATCAACAGATGTTCTATTTATTGATACCTGTGTGTCAGATTCATGGTCTAAAATGCCTAGTAGTGATGCAAATTCATGGGAAAATGCAAACGATCATTTTGTCCCTGCACAGTAACAGTAATTTATATTCTGGAACCGAAAACCCCCAAAGTCTATCAATGGAAACTGATTTGGAGAATCGAGGAAAAGCAAATGAACATTCCATGCTCTTGGTGAGAAGTGATCTGAGGGCAGGAGCTGGAAGCTCTTAGAGCTGAGGCTCCAGCCCCATCGCTGTCCCTCTCCCAAAGGCTGTGGGAGAAGCTGTGCCTCCTTGGAATCTGGGAATTAGCACAGGGGGCACAGCTGTGGTTTAGTACTGCACATGTGGGTAAGCACTCAGTCTGGGGGAGCTTGAGTGCAAACCCCAAATGAAACGAGTGTAAAAGGGCAAGAGAAGAAGCAGCAGGGAGAATTCTGGCACCCCTGACGCACGCACAGGGAGGGAAGCTGCCCACCTTGCTCTTCTCCTGCTGGAGCTCGATCTGGATGTCGGTGAGCTTGGCACGCAGCTCCTCGTTGGCAGCCTGCAGGGCGGCCAGGGCGTCGGGCTTGTCCCCCCTGGCGCGGCTGCTGGAGCCCCTCTTGGCCATGCTGAGGGAGGCCCTCGCTGCTCACGCTGCTCACATCTTCTGGGGCCTGCAGGAGGGACAGCTGTCACCGGCCGGGGGACACAGCACACCCCAGGGACAGCTGGGGGCTGCATCCCCGGCATGAGTGTGCAATCACAGGCTGAGTGTGCAATCACAGCTTGGCTCAGTCTGAGTGTGCAATCACAGGATGAGTGTGCAATCACAGCTTTGCCCAGGCTGAGTGTGCAATCACAGGATGAGTGTGCAATCACAGCTTTGCCCAGGCTGAGTGTGCAATCACAGGATGAGTGTGCAATCACAGCTTTGCCCAGGCTGAGTGTGCAATCACAGGATGAGTGTGCAATCACAGCTTTGCCCAGGCTGAGTGTGCAATCACAGGATGAGTGTGCAATCACAGCTTTGCCCAGGCTGAGTGTGCAATCACAGGATGAGTGTGCAATCACAGCTTTGCCCAGGCTGAGTGTGCAATCACAAATATCCAGCCTGAAGCTCCTCTGCTGCAGCCTCTTGGCCCATCCCTCGTGCCCTGGGAGCAGGGCCTGTCCCCCCCAGCTGCACCCTCCTGCCAGGCAGTGTCCTGTTCCTTCATCTGGGCAGTTATAGTCCTGGCTGGGAGCAGGGCCTGTCCCCCCCAGCTGCACCCTCCTGCCAGGCAGCGTCCTGTTCCTTCATCTGGGCAGTTATAGTCCTGGCACCCACCCAGGGCACAGGATGTGGAATTGGGACAGTGCCGAGGATATAGAATCCACACAGCACAGAGGATGTGAAATGCACACAGGGCAGAGGATGTGGAACCCACCCAGAGCAGGGAATGTGGAATTCAGGAGGGACATCCACCCACCAGTCCCCGGCACTGCCATGGCTCAGAGACAGCAACCACTGGGAAGATTTTACTTCTATGTTATTTTCACAGAATCATGGAACCACGGATGGTCATACCACAAAAAGTATCCATATTTGGGAAAACATTTCCAACCTTTTTAAAGCAATCCTGTTAACGTGGGTGGCAATGCTCCTGGCTGGTGATGCTCAGTGCCTCGGTCTGTCCCTCATGGTCCAGCCGCAGCAGAGGCACTGTCCCTGTCCAGGCACAGGAATGGGGCTCAGCAGGGCAGGGCACCTGCAAGGAGAGAGTAACCATGAATTATAGCAGCAAAGCAGCAACAGAGCCAACCTCCACAACAACATTGTGATAACAAAAAAGCCTGGTTTGAATTCTAAGAGCAAAAGCCTGAATCTACCAAGGAGAAAAGAGCCAAGGGAGGCAGCTGCTCTGGGGTACAAAAATGGGATATAAGGCTGGGAGAAGGCTGGAGTTTGGCAAGGCAGAGCTGCTGAGAGCCAGAGAAATCACATAGGACATTGGGTCAGAGGGGAGGAGGGAGGCTGAGAGCTAGAGAAACAAGTGGGAGAATAAAATAACACTCCTGGTGTTAATTGTCCAAACCAAGGTGGTACAAACAATCTCAGTTCTGCTGTTTCTCAAGCTGGTGCCTGACTTTGTAGCCTGGAAGTTTCTATAAAAAGAAACATGTTTGATTAGGCAAAGAAAAAGAAATAGAAATAAATTAAATTTTAAAGACATTGCCTGAGAAATCTGTAACACGAGTACATGTTCTTTGCATTTAAGATTCTTGCTGCTTTGTGCAAGCAGACACAACACACCAATGGAGATTTTAAACCCCCTTTCTTTACCGATAAGAAATGGGGCAGCCTGTAGCCACAGGCACAGAGCTGTACCTGCTGCAGCAAATGAGCCCTTTGTGCACATTACAATTATTTTCTTAGAGGATTCCCTCCAAAGGCAGAGGCAGTGTGAGCCAGGTTAGCAACCAACAAGCTTTAACTGCTTCCACATGAATGGCAGACAAATCATCATTTGAATGGTTACAGGGATTTGAGAGAGTAATTGCTAACAGGATTCCTTTGACAGACGAGGGCTGTGAGAATTTACATCTGTGTGCTTACAGAAAAGAAAACAGGAGCTGGTACCTGGGAGCAGTTTGCTGGGTGGGAATTCTGTCTGAGGTCAATTTGCAGAGCACAGATCCTGATACTTACAGTGCTGCAGCTTTTTGATTTTCTTTAAAATGTGACAAAGGCTTGATGGTGTGAATTGACGCACCTCATGCCAAGCAGCTGCTGGGATCGTTGAACTCCAACCGCTGGCCCTGCACAGGGCAGCCCAGGAACGAGCACTGTGCCCACTAGACCATGTCACAAGTGTCCAGCCCCAAGGAGCTGACGGTGGAGCCTTCCCTTTGCACAGCAGTGGGGATGTGGTGAAGGACGGCAGAGCCCGGGTGCGATGCTGCAGCCAGGTGTGTGTGTGTGTGTGTGTGTGTGTGTGTATATATATTTATATATATATATTTATATATATGTGTATATATGTACCTATGAGGTGCTGGGGCCAGCAGAGCCCAGCCCTGGCAGCTGCCCAGCAGAGCTGGACTCTCTGGGTTGCTGCTCCCAGGGTAAGAATGGAAGCAGGGCTGAGCAGGGCACGGCAGCTCCCGGTGACAGCCACGACCTTGTGTGTGTGTGCGGGGGCACAAGAGCCATTGTTGGAGCTGTGACAGTGGGGGCTTGTGCTCCCGCCAGCGTGGCCCTGCAGCAGGAGCAGCCCTGGGCACGGGGGCCAGCTGGGCCCCGGGCCAGCTGCCAGGCCAATATTTATCACAAATCCTGGAGAAAAACAGGCCATGGGAAGGTTCCCCACCCAGCAGCACTGTCCCGAGCCAGAAGCAGGCAGGAGGAGGCTCCTCCTGGGCTGAGGGGACACAGAGCTGCTGCTCCAGGCTCTGCTCTGACCCTGGGGGGCTCCCTGAGCACGGACCCTCAGCAGGGCCCCCTCCCCATGGTCCTGGGCACAGGAGACATTCCCTGGAAAACCAGTCATCTGCCCCAGGATTTTCCCTTTATTTTTCCAGTGAGTTATATAGAAGGGGCAGCTATCAGACACATCACCTTAACAGAACAGAAAGGTCATGATATTTCTGATGCTGGGAGAATAGATTATGCATCTGATTCCTGGCATGTTTGATATTGAAAACAGCATCAATAATGCATCAGAGCTGCCTTGAGCAGGGCTCAGCGCTCCCTTTGCCTCCTGACTTGCAATTCAGACATCAAGACTAATTGGGAAATGTGTTTTCTAGGTAGTAGCTGCAGAAATGAATGTTTCACCATGCTTAAAAATAAGTGAATTAATCCCTACCCAGGGTACCAATATTTGAAAGCAGAACACTGTTCTTACAAATATGGAACATTTCCAACATCTGCCACAGCCCTGCGAGCACTGTTGTTCTCTGTTTTTGACAAATTGTTCTGATTTATTAGTTTAAACAAACCTTTTTGAGCCTCTGGTGCACCTTGAAATATTATGATTGAAAAAAATGTAACTGTTGAGTTCCCACTTTTTCATATGAATAATATCCACGTTCCATTTAGGATTGCACCAGCCTAGAGATCCAAATGCAAGAAAATGAGTTTTCCTCTGAAAAGGAATTTCATGCTAAGCCATGCAATTGTGTCCCGTGCTGGAGCTGTGCTTTGGGCTTCATCCATATAAACATTTGTCATATAGCCATATAAACATTTGTCATATAGCCATATAACCAATGCATCACTCACTCAGCTGCAAGGTGAGAAGGAAACCTGTGGGGATTGCATGGCAAAAGGAGCGAGCAGGCCCAGACAGAACTGTCCTGCACACAGGGCTCTGCTGCACTGTGATTCTCTGAATTTCCTTCACCTGCAGATCCCATGGATTCAAAGGCACAATCCAATCCCGGGATCCCTGGGGCTGGAAAAGCCCTCCCAGACCAAGCTGTGCCCATCCCCACCCTGTCCCCAGCCCAGAGCTCTGAGTGCCACCTCCAGGGATGGGCACTCCAACCCTCCCTGGGCAGCGCCAAGGCCTGAGCCCCCTTTCCACGGGGAAATTCCTGTTCATGTCCCCCCTGAGCTCCCCTGGCCCAGCCTGAGGCCGTTCCCTCTCCTCCTGTCCCTGTTCCCTGGAGCACAGCCCGACCCCCCCAGCTGTCCCCTTCTGTCAGGAGCTGTGCAGAGCCACAAGGGCCCCCTGAGCCTCCTTTGCTCCAAGCTGAGCCCCTTCCCAGCTCCCTCAGCTGCCTGCCCAGCTCCTCAGGGATTCTGCAGCCCCTGCCCAGCTCCCTCAGGGATTCTGCAGCCCCTGCCCAGCTCCTCAGGGATTCTGCAGCCCCTTCCCGGCTCCCTCAGGGATTCTCCAGGCCCTTCCCAGCTCCTCAGGGATTCTCCAGGCCCTTCCCAGCTCCTCAGGGATTCTCCAGGCCCTTCCTGGCTCCCTCAGGGATTCTCCAGCCCCTTCCCGGCTCCCTCAGCCTCTTTTGGGTCTCCAGCACCTTCCCAGCTCCATTCCCTTCCCTGGACATTCTATGAGGATTTTTTTAGAGGATTTTTTTCTCTGTCCTTTTTTGATTGAGACTAATTTGATAAAATTACTTTTTAAAATTATTTTAAATTTAAAATAATTTTAAAAATTATTTTTGGTGACCCAACCCAGACCTGCACAGAGGCCCATCTGACTGTCCATGCTGTTGCAGAGGGAGTTGCAGGCTCCCCACACTGCAAAGGTAACACACCCTGGTACCCACAGCTGTAGAGCAAATCTCCATTTCCAGAAGGGAAATAAATAACCAACCAATGCTTCCCAGTGCGAAGTGAGCTCTGAAACCTATCTTTCATGAAATAATATCTGCTTTAAATTCAAGATAACCCTGCCCCTCACTCCCACCGGGCCTGACATCCCTGCAGATGGAAGTCTAGCCAAAGTTTTGCTGAGGATTAGATCGATTCCAGCAGCAGCTGTAACAGACACATGTCAAATCCCCACTGACCTGGATTTTTCCTCAAAGATTAATCCTTCCACCGTTGTTGGCTTTAACCCCTCGATGGGTGGATCTTGTCCTTTGTGAGCTCTACACTTGCAGCCTCCCCTTGTGTGTGAAGCTCCCTGTTTGTGCCAAACCCAGGCATGGGAATCCCACCCTCTGGTTCCTCAGCATAACTCTCACACACGTTTTTTGGGTCTTGTTCCAAGTGCAAACCATAGGTGGGTACCAATTATGAAGCTAATTAGGGTTTATAGGGAACGCCTGGAGCTGTGCCACAGGGTTTGGGATGGGTTTTGGGGAAATCCCCAGAGGGTTCTGGCACTGCCCAGGGAATGGGCACAGCCCCGAGGCTGCCAGAGCTCCAGGAGCATTGGGACAGCACTGCCAGGGTGCCCAGGTGGGATTTTGGGGTGTCTGTGCAGGGACAGGACTGCACTGGGTGATCCTGTGGGTCCCAGCTCAGTCTCTGAACACAGCACTGGCAGACACAGCTGCTGTGAATCCCAGCAGGTGCATTTTACAGCAGGACACCTGCTTAACTGTACAACTCCTAGGGCTAATTTGCAGAAAGAGCAATGATTAATTAAAACAGGTGACTAGGTAGGAAAGCAATTTCTCCTTTTTCTCAGATAACCCCCAATATTTAAGGTACAAAAATCCATTGGAGTTTCTGCAATAAACTCCAATAACACACCCATCCAAATGATCTGTTAAACTGCAGAGTAATCTGGGGAGGACTATTAGTGAGGAACATATTTCAGACCCAATTCCACGCGTTTAATAGCGTGTCACTGCCTTCTCTTGCTCACAAACAAGCTGTTAGAGCAATGCCATCCCTTCTCCCAAGGAATTCATGCCTGTGTAATTAACTAAATCAACTGTAACACAGATGGCATCGCACGATCCAAAAGCACTTGATGGAAACATTTTAAGCATGTTATTAACATCCCTAAATAACTATTTAATGCTACCTCTCCAACCCTCTTCAGCACCAACACACAACACAGCTGGATTTGAGGATGGAAAAGGCAGTATTTAATTGCTACACTCTTATAAAAGATTTTCAGTTCTTGGATTTATTCAATTTATAAATGAGCTTGAAAAATAACAGACTCAACAGTGGCAACAAAACCACTGCGCTTTGGGTTTCAGAATTAAGGTTAATTTCCAGGCTGATTCATCATCATTAAATTCAGCTGTGAGGAACTGGGCAGCAGAACAAGACACTGATGGGAGTAGGAACCTTTCTTTAGGCTGACCCAGACTATCCAAAAATTACATTTCTATTTGACAGTGGGTTTTACTTCTCAATAGGTGTGTGCCCAGCTCTAAATCAAGATAAAAATTGACATTTCCCAGCAACAGACAAGAGTTTGAATGGAAAGTGATTAATCTCCCGCATGCAAACAGCTGGGAGATGTCCATCAGGCTCTGCTGAAAAGCTGTTCCTGCAGCCTGGAAAACTGAGGATCAGATTACTTCAAACCTGATTTTTCATTATTAACTCCCCTGGTTTAAATGACCTTTTTGTGACACTTGCTGCGAGCCTCCTCCCTAATGCCAGCCCACCTGTGCCCTGTTACTAACTGTGATCCTGGGCTGAGAAACACAACAGCAAACACAGAGCAACAACACCCTAAATAAACACAAACAGTGCTTTAGGAAGAGAGCAGGAGCATCCCAGCGTGGCTGGGGGAGCCATTCCCCCTTCTCCAGCCCATCCAGTTCCTGTCCAAAGTCCCTCTCCAGCTCTCTCGGAGCCCCTTTAGGCACCAGCTAAAAAAATATTTCCAACTATATAGAAAAGATCCATTATAAAAAGGATTTTATAACAAAACTAGCCCCTGGAAGATGACTGAATAAAACCCTAGAAGCAAAATGTCCTCCCAGCTGACGAGCCAGAAACCCTGACCAACCTGGCAGAGCAAAGCTCATGTTTCCAGAGCAGGGGCAGGGCAACAGGTGGGAAGGAAAAGGCTGCAGGCCCATGGAAAGAGCTCAGAGCAGTGGAAGCCCTGGTGTGGCATGAGCCAAAGCCTGTGCCCATGGGGCTACGGAGGCACAGCCCCCAGGTCCCCCGGCACAGGGGCGGCCCTGTGCTGCTGCCCTTGGCCAGGGCAGCTCTGCCAGGAGGGCTCTGCACGCACCACATGCACAGGCTGAGGACTTTGCAGCTGTAACCTGATTGTTCAAAGCTGATTTGATCTGAAATGCTGCATGGGCCTTTGCAGTCAGCTTGCCTGGTGTGCAGATAGCTCTGCCCTGCAGCTTCACTGAATGCATCAGTAGGAGGGAGTGAGGCCTCCTTGCACCCTGGCAGACCCAGAGCCCGGGGGAAGAAAAGGCTGCTTCAGCCTCATTTGAACATTTGAGTCCAAGCACCCCAGGCTGAACAGGCTGCCCAGAGCAGCTGGGGCTGCCCCATCCAAGTGCCCAAGGCCAGGCTGGACACTGGGGCTGTGGGAGGTGTCCCTGCCATGGCAGCGGTGACACTGGGTGGGATTTGGGGTCCCTTCCAACACAAACCATTTTGGGATTCTCTGATGCATTTCTCTGGGAAAATCTTATTTTCAACACAAGAACTCTATAACCTTTTTTCTACCAAGGCAAAAAAAAAAAAAGGGGGGGGGGGGGGGGAAAGAGGAACTTCAACAGCTGCCTCTGCTTGTGCTCTCCATTGGGTCACTAAAAGTGACTTCCTGGAGTTCGCCTCTGAGGCCAAGTGACTCATTCCCAAGTGGCCTCTCCTGGCTGATGCCTCCTCTCGGGGAACCCTCCCCTGCAGGAATCTCTCCCTCAGACGTGCAGATGACAGGAAGAGCACCGGTGTGAAATGTGCTACATCATGGGCCAGGGAAGCATTCCCACCAGCAGCTCCCGTTCCAGGCTGGAGAAGCTGCAGAGCAGCCCTTTCCTGCACTGGGTCAGTGTGGCAGCTGGGTAATCCGGGATTTGAGCTCCGCATTCTCCAGTCTCTTGGCCTTCTGCATTTCCTCCTTCAGGGAAAGTGGCCTCTGGCGCTGCGCTGATCCTCACCCACGAAGGGCTGTGCCCATCTGGCTCCTGACCCCTCCGGGACCCGATCGCTGCTCCGGGAGCGCCGCGCCGGGCTCTGCCCCGCCGGGATGCCGCGGGGGATGCCCCCTGTCCCCTGCCCCGAGGGGATGCTGCAGAGGATGCTCCCTGTCCCCCGGCCCCGAGGGGATGCCGCGGGGGATACTCCCTGCAGGGATGTGTCCCCCAGACCCAAGGGGATGCCCCCTGTCCCCTGCCCCGCCGGGATGCCGCGGGGGATGCTCCCTGTCCCCCGGCCCCGAGGGGATGCTGCAGACGATGCTCCCTGTCCCCTGCCCCGAGGGGATGCTCCCTGCAAGGATGTGTCCCCCAGACCCAAGGGGATGCCCCCTGTCCCCCTGCCCCGAGGGGATGCTCCCTGCACGGATGTGTCCCCCAACCCAGCCTGGCCATTCTCGGGGCACTGAGGCTCTGCAGAGCTCTGGGCAGCTGGAGGGGCAGCATTAGGAACAGCTGTGGCTGTGGCTGCTCTGCTCCGGGGGAGCCTGGGAGGTTTTCAATCAAAATTATGCACATTCCTACAGCTCATTACATCCAGGGGAGAAGCCCACGGCCAGCACGGGCTGCCAGCAGGCAGAGGGGCTGAGAAACGTGGGCTGTGCTGGGGCAGCAGAGTGATCTCAGTGAGTCTGGCACCCAAAGGTGATGGGGAGGAGAGGATGGAAATCTGGATCTCAGTTCCACAAGGACACTCCACAGACACTGCTGTGATTAACTACTCAAGAGCTGTGGAATCACAGAATATCTGATCTGGATGTGGCCCACAGGGACCACTGAGCCCAGCCCGGGCACCCCGAGAGCAGACGGAGCAGTGGGATTGATGTGTGACAAACTGCAGGCACGGGGGGGACCCAAACATGGAGCTGCTGCTCCAGGGAGGAGATTCCAGCTGAGAGCCCAGAGCTGGGGCTGGCACTGCTGGGTGTGCTGGTGACCTGGTAAAGGGCAGGGCATAAAAACCTGCTGATAACAGAGGATTATGCAGGTCAATCAGGAAAGAGGACAAGGCAGGCAAAAGGGGGAAAAATTAAAACAATAACCTCAAAGTAGAAAAAATAGGTAACTTAGCAACACAAAATTCAATCTGTGAAAGTACAAGATAATCCACATTTAAAAATACAATTTGACATATCCTGCACACAGAGATTTAGGAGGAAAGATCAAATCATCACCGAGGACATCTGCTGTGCACACAGCAATGTAAATAAGGTATTACAGAGGCAGGAGATGTGAAATCAGAGGAAAAGCATTATGATGCTGCAGAAAGCTAAATGCTAGGTGCTCATTAATCCACTCAAACTCTCCTAAATGAAACATAATAGGTGTGACCAGGTAATAGAAGAGTGAGGCTCTGTGATTTTTTGGAAGGACATTAAACAGGAAGTTATTAAATGATTGATACTATGTAGGTGAAAAGGATGTTTCAGTTACTTTTTTGTACTAATGCAAGAACAAGAAACCAGCCTGTGGGCACTAGCAGGAAATGAAATTATTTTTCCGGTGCCAAGATGAATCTTTGACTTGGGATCGCACACCACAAACCCTGGGAGCAGCTGTCCATGGTTCTGCTGCTCCTGGGGCCAAACCATCACTGGGCAGGAAAAGGCAGGAGCTGAGTCCCTGGGGCTGGGACCAGAGCAGCCACCACAGCTCAGCCCAGCCCAGCCCAGCCCAACCCAGCTCAGCTCAGCTCAGCCCAGCCCAGCCCAGCCCAGCCCAGCCCATCAGCCCGACCTGCAGCAGGCAGGGCAGGCCAGGACCAGCCCTCCCTGGTGCCTGCACTCTGCCTTTGGGGGAGAGCATTGTCCTCCTCATTTAATTGTTCCTGTGTTGAAATCACAGCTCCTGCTTTGCTCTTGCCTGGTGCAAAGTGGAACGGGACAGATGTCCTGGTGACCCAGCTGGGAGAGCCCTGCTGGGCCAGGAGGAGAGGGAAGAGCCCAGAGGCTCAGGACGGGGGGCAAGGAGCTGGGAGGAGAGGTCCCTGCCTCAGTTCCTCAGGATGAGAGAAGCACCCGCAAGCTGCACCAGGAGAGGTTCGGGCTGGAGATCAGGGAAAATTTCTACACAGAAAGGGTTGTCCAGTCCTGCCAAGGGCAGTGATGGAGTCGCCATCCCCCTTTTGGAAGTGTTCCAAAAATGCAGATGTGGCACTTAGGGACAAGGTTTAGAGGTGAACATGGTGGTGGTGTGGGTCAATAGCTGGATTTGATGATCACCAAGGGTTTTTTCAACCTTATAAATTCTGTGACTCTATGATTCCACGATTCTGCTCCATCCCTCAGAGATGTCAGCTCAGGCCATGGTGACCTGCAGTGGTCAGCGGCTGGAGGTGGGCTGATCACCCATGGATCAGCAACACCACAGCTCCTAAAGATGCTGAGCTTTTAAAAACTTCTAAAAGCTTATTAAAAAGTACAAGGAAAACATGTCTAACAATAATAACAACTTCAGATTTGCTTTAAAAACCAAATCTGCAATTGAAATGACCACAGATGCACTGGAAATAGCAGCCTAAGAGCATTTTCCAGTCTAGATAATAATATCTTGGCAGCATTTCAACAGAACTAGAATTACTTTCAAGTGTCAGATGCCACATTTTACTGATGCTCAGGAAATGCTCCTGTGTCCCTGTCCTACCTGCAGCTTCTCTGATGTAAGTGAACACTCCCGTCTTTCCTTCAGCAATCTCAGCTCCCTCTTCCCTGCATAAATTCCTCTGGATTTGACACCCAGTTCTGTGGGCTGGAGGAGATAAAAAAACTCCAGGAAACAAACACCTGGGATGGTGCTCCTGCAGCCCCGGGACCGTGTATCTACAGCCCCGGGACCGTGCACCTGCATCCCTGTACCGGGCATCGGCAGCCCCGGGACCGCGCACCTGCATCCCTGTACCGGGCATCGGCAGCCCCGGGACCGTGCATCTGCAGCCCGGTACTGCGCTCCTGCAGCCCCGGGACCGGGCCCGGGGGCACGGACGGAGCTGTGAGCCCGCAGCACGCAGACCCCGGTGCCAGGCAGGCCTGGAGCAGCCCCGGGCCGTGGCTGCTCGGGGGTTTGTCCGGCAGGGACAGCCCGGAACGGGAGAGCGGGTCCGGCCCCTCCGGGAGCTGCCAGCCCGGGACAGGGCTCGGTCCTGCCCGGGACGCGCACCCGGAGCCGCTGGCAGCGCCCGCAGCCGCTCCGTGCCCGGCCGGGCTGCCCGGAATGTGGCCGGAAAGTGGCCGGGATGAGCCCGGGATGAAGCCGGGATGAGGCCGGGATGTGCCCGGACTGTCCCCGGGACGTCCCCGGGATGTGCTCGGGCTGTCACCGGGATGTGCTCGGGATGTGCCCGGGCTGTCACCGGGATGAGCCCGGGATGTGCCTCGGCACAGCCGTGCCACCCCACCCTGCGGGCCACCAGGGCCGCCGCACGTTCCCACAGACGCGTTCAACTTACGGAGCCCTTTAATGAGATTTAAAACATCATTTCAGGCGAGAAAAGCACCGGGCGGGATCCCGGAGCCCTCCGCTCACCTCAGCCCAACTCCAGCGGCGGCGGCTCCCGGCTTGTCACGGCTCCAGCTCCGAGGGGCTGTGACTCAGCAAAGGAGCAGCTTTTTATTTTTCAGATGGAACTTACCAAACCGTGCCAATATTACGGGGAGGATCTGCTTCCTGGATCCACCGCTCTGCCAGCCTCTCCCGAGGTATTTCCACTGAACCCTCCCCATCTGGCCACGTTACGACAACAGGAAACGGTTTCTTGGGGGAAAAAAATCAAATGCGAAGCCTGCCTGGGAACCGGGGCCGAGCGAGCAGGGAGAGACTGCCAGGCTCTACCTGCGGCGGAGGGAGAGCAGCGGTGGCGTCTGTGTCACTGCCGGCCGGGAGCGGGGCTGCTGCGGGCCGGACAGACAGACAGACAGCCCGGGAGCGGCGGGTGCCCGCGCCGGGCGGGAACGGGAGCGGGAATGGCGATGGGAACGGGAACGGGGATGGGAACGGGGATGGGAACGGGGATGGGGATGGGAACGGGGACGGGAACAGGGATGGGGATGGGAATAGGGATGGGAACGGGGATGGGAATGGGAACGGGAGCGGGGATGGGAACAGGGATGGGGATGGGAATAGGGATGGGAACGGGGATGGGGATGGGAATAGGGATGGGAACGGGGATGGGAACGGGGATGGGAACGGGGACGGTGATGAGAACGGGAACGGGGACGGTGATGAGAAGGAATGGGAACGGGAAGGGGAACGGGAGCCCCTGCCCGGGGGGGTCCTGCCTAAGGAGCCCTGCCCGAGGAGCTCCGGCAGGCTGGCAGGGATGGCAAGTGCCCCACGAGTGGGGCTGGCTCTGGGAGGATCCCTCCGGCCTTCCCACAGGCTTCAGGATCCCCCTGGATGGGAGCAGGCAGGGCGAGAGCTCCTCAGCCCAAGCACAGCCCTGAGCCACGGGCCAGAGCCCACCACGTGCCCGCGCTCTGCGCTGCCCACAGCAGGGAGGGACGGCCCAGAGCGCCCCCGAGCGGGGTCTCAGGTGAGCTGGGAAGGGCTGGGATCCCTGCCTGCCCCAGGCTGAGCCTGCCTGGTGGGCAGGAGCTGGGTATGACCCAGCTGGGTGACCCGCGGCTGCCTCTGGCCCGGCCCCGAGCTCCAGCAGCAGCAGCTGGCCCACCCCATAAACCCCCGGCCCCTGCCGGGGTGTGCCAGCTCTGGCACCTCCCCACACCTGGGCACGGGTCTGCAGGAGGGACACAGCTGCAGGCCCCAGCCCGGGTCAGACGCACGGACACTGTCCTGTCCCTGCTCAGCCCTGCCCTGCCCTTGGCATTTGAGACCAGAGAAAGGTGAATGCTCAGCCTGCTCCTGGAGAGGAGAGCTGCAAGTTTCTTCCAGAATGATCCAATTCCAACCAGAACTGCTCCAGAGTCCAGCCTGTGACAAATTAGCAATCATGTCTTTAATTACAGAAAGCTTTTCCCTTCGATTTTTTAATTAGAAGCAAGAATGCAAATGCCATTCACATAAAAGGACTGTCTTGTTCTCCTTCCTGTGCTGGCACCACCAAATCCCAAACACACCCTGCAAATTTCCATGGATTTAACAAAGTCCTCAAGATTACAAAGCTTCTGACCACCAGGGTTTGAGATACAGGGCACTCCAGCAGCAGCCAAGAGCTGGTGCAGAAGAGATACAGAACACATACATATAGAAGAGACACAGAGAGAATTCTGACATCTCTGCAGACATAAATCTGTTCAAAACACTAAAATATTAGTGACCATCAGGTACAGTTTTCAGGTGTGAACCTATGAACAGCATCTTCTTTAAAAAGAGAAATACAAGGTGCAGCTGAGAGTTTCAGAATGGATTCAATGAGTGAATGAGTAAGAAAGCAGAAGAATGAAATTTTCATGTCATGCAGGAGACACGAGGCAAACACTTCAATAAAAAAATAATAAAACCAGAAAAGAAAAAAATCAATATTAGCCCAAAGCACAAGAGAATCCCAATTTCAAAGAGCTTCCAAAGCCCCAGGAGAGCAGGGCTGGCTGTGCTCCTGCTGCCAGAGCTGCTGCTCACAGCAGCTCCGTGCACTGGCCTGGCTTCAAAGGGAAGGGGGCACCAGCCCCGACCCCCCCAGGCCAGAATCCAGCACACTGCCCCTAATTACACACCTGTAATTACTGCCCCTAATTACACACCTGTAATTACTGCCCCAGACACACCAGCACCTGGGAGGGGAGACTGCCCCTAATTACACACCAGCAACACCTCTGGGAGGGGGAGGCAGACCCCAGAAAGGCCTCTCCATCTCAAACTCAGCCATTTGCCATTTCTTTCAGCACTCTGACCCTTGTGTTTGTTATATCCTTAAAATCCCACATTGGTTTGGGTTGAAAAGGAGCTCAAAGCTCCTCTCACTCCACCCCACCATGGCAGGGACACCTCCACCAGCCCAGGCAGAATGTCCAGCCTGGCCTTGGACACTTCCAACCTGTGCCATGGGCTGGGAACCTTCCAGCAGAGTAGGAAATAAACCAGAGAGAATGGGAGTGAAATGCCCCGTTTGGAGCTGAACTGGGGCTTTCAGTGCCCATCTTCCCTGCCCTGCTCCCCTTTAGTGCAGGATATAAACCAGAGAGAATGGAAGTGAAATGCCCCATTTGGAGCTGAACAGGGGCTTTCAGTGCCCAGTTTCCCTGCCCTGCTCCCCTTTAGTGCAGGCCAGGGCTGTCCCCAGAGCCCCAGTGGGATGCCAGAGCCCTGCCTGGCCCTGCACAGTGACAGTCCCTCTCCTCACTGCGTTACTGAAAACGCCACTTTCTGCTCTGGCACCAAGCAGGTTTTGAGAACAAACCCGTGCTCAGGAGCAGCTTCCCCAGGCACGGCTGGAGCCGCTGCCGTTGCCATGGAGGCCAAACCTGCTGCTCTTCTGCCTTTTCCCTTCCTGTGAAAAAAGGGCAATAACTGCTGCAGGGCAGGCACTGAGCTTCCCAGTGAGCCCATGGGCTGAGGCCCAGGGCACTGTGTCACACACAGCATCACAGATGTGTTTAGCCTGGAAAAGCACTCCCGGCCCATGGAGTCCCAGCTGTGCCCGGTGCCCACCTTGTCCCCAGCCCACAGTGTCACCGCCAGAGTTCCTGGGACACCTCCAGGGATGGGGACCCCATTACCCCACACAGCTGCTGGGGCGAACTTTGCTGCCTGGAGCATTTTTTGGTGATGGATTTATTTCTCAATCGTTTTAGTCAAAACATTAAGATGAGAAATTGAGATGCTGTCAAAAATGAAACTGAAATGTTTTAGAATGGCATTTGAATTTTTAGAAGCACTTATGCTTAATTAAAATCAAGACTTTTAAAGCTCTATTTTGTAACTGGAGCCCCTCTGGAGCCAGGCTGGGACACCTGGGGGGCTCACCTGGACAGGAGCAGCTCCAGGCAGAGCTCAGAGCCCCTGGCAGGGCCTGAAGGGGCTCCAGGAGAGCTGCAGAGGGACTGGGGACAAGGCCTGGAGGGACAGCACACAGGGAATGGCTCCCACTGCCAGAGGGCAGGCATGGATGGGAGATTGGGAATTGGGAATTGTTCCCTGGCAGGGTGGGCAGCCCTGGCACAGGTGCCCAGAGCAGCTGGGGCTGCCCCTGGATCTCTGGCAGTGCCCAAGGCCAGGCTGGACACTGGGGCTGGGAGCACCTGGGACAGTGGGAGGTGTCCCTGCCATGGCAGGGGTGGCACTGGGGGGGATTTGGGGTCAACTTTGAGGAAAGCTCCTTACTCAGCCAGGAAGGAGGATGGGGTTTTTCTGCTGTTGCCAAAGAGAAGGGAGCTATAAATGTTGTTCTTTCTCCTTTATCATCTCTGATGACTTAGCATTAAATGCTAAAAATAATTTTTCTGCTTCATCTTCAAAGTCGATGTGTTGCAGTTTTGTTTTTTTTTTAAACCAAAACAAATCCTATATCCCAGTGAGAATACTACCAATATTTCAGGATCCAAATGAGACTTTCTGAAGAGGTGCTGCAGGGCTGCCAAATGTGACATTTCACACAGAGCTTTTCTCTCTGAGCGCCCTCCCAGCCCTCTGCTCACGAGGGGACAACAACTGAGACAGTGACAGGCTTCTGAGGGCAGGCTGGCTTCCAGTGCTCACTGCACTAAGGCAGGGTGGGAGTCAGGGACCTGGGCAGGGGGGGCTGCAGAGCAAACGACACAGGCCTCTGACCCCCAGGGGAAAGCTTGGCCCAGCCAGGTTTGCACTCCATATTTCTGACACTCAATGCACTTTATTATCAGCAGTGGGCAGGACACAAGGCAGACCCAGCACTGGGCTTGGGCATGAGAGCACAACAGCAGTGAAATAACAGCTGGGTAGGAAATGACTCCTACCAGGCTGCGTGGCTGATGGCCTCAATTTAGATGTAACAAAACTGATCTGGGTGAGAAAGAACATGAAAAAACATCCCAGAAAATTTTACTCTTTGTGAGTCAAGCCAGCTTGGAATTCAGAACTCCAGGGAAAGTGGAAGGCCCTAAGTTGGCACGCATGTTACTTTAAATAGATGAGCGTCATTAATATGAAATAAGCAGCCATGAAATAACATTCCTAGAGCCACAAGTACAGCACCCCTCAGGGAGAGCACCCTGGTCACAGCCAGGGCTCATCAGGGACTGAATCTCCCTGTGCCTCTGAGTGCTGGTGTACAACGGCACCTCCAAACTCCATCCCCAAGCTGCAGCCGTTGTTTAACAAGCCCTTGGGTCTTTGCTGCTTGCCCTTCACTCCCAGCTTGGGGATGTGTCACTGTCGTATTTTCTGAAAAGTCCCTTTGCCAGGATTTCTTCTCCTGCAAAGCTTCAGCTTCTCCACGTTTTGCTCCTCTAGAATGTGATTGGAAGAATTGCTCACCCAGCATGTGAATTGTTTTTAATTAATGACCAATCACAGCCAGCTGTGTTGGGTTCTCTGCATCTGTCACAAGTTTTTATTAACTTTATTATCATTCTTATCTAGTCTTCTGATGTCTCTTTTCTCTTCCTTTAGTATAGTTTTAGTATATAATTATAATATAATATAATATAATATAATATATATAATATAATATAAATCAACCTTCTGAGAACTTAGAGTCAATTGTCATCTCTCACCTCGTCCTGGAGACCCTCACAACAACACCACAACAATTAATAACCACAGGGACGTGTGAGTACACCCCTGTCTGTGCAGACATCCCTGCCTGGAGCTACGTCTGCTCACTGCCACTCCCCGACACCCCATGGTGACTGACAGGGAAACACAAGCAGGAAAGGAAACATTCCTGCCTGGGTAATGCTCCTCAGTCTCAAATTCAGTTGTTGACTGGCTTACTTTTAAACAACAGCAACAATATTTTCAGCAGAGCATTTATTTCTCTTTGGTCTCACATGTTTATGCAGAACACCGAGTTAACCAGCAACTTGTTCCCCTCATGGAACTGTTACTGCTCCTGCAGTAAACCACCCTGCCCCAAACTCCCAAAACACCAAAAAAACAGCTCTGAGGGGAAAGACCATGTTTATACTTGTCTGCTCCTGCTGTTGATGCTAACTCTGACACCAGCCTTAGTGACTCTCCCCATCCCTGTGCCCCCGCTTTTCCTGTCTCAGCATCCATTCCCACCTCTTACATCCTGCAGCACAGCTCTAGGAAGGCTTTAAGCATTCCTGGCTTTGCATTCCTCTTCATATCCATGATATATCCTATTTGCTGCATCCCTTGCTTCTCCACTATGTTTTGTTACTGGATTTGTGGTTGTAAAACCTTATCAGGCCAAAACCATGTCAGTCCTAGGACACACACTGATATTTTAGTAAGAGGGAAATAAAAAAAAAAAAAATCCTGACCAAAGAAAGCAAAAAATGTCCTTTGTCTAGGAAGTGTTGCCTGGCAGAGCTGCCTCAGGCTGGAAGCAGGTCAGGCTGCTGGGCCTGCTGGGTGACTGACAGGTAACGAGGGGCAGCCAGCAAGCTCAGCTCCTTTAACTCCTGCTACACCTGAGTGTGTCCTACGGGAACAAAACCTGGGGGGATTCCCTTCCACTGCCCAGGGAGGGGCTGCGGGCTGGGCCAGCTGAGCTGGAACCACCAACAGGGACAGCACAGCCAGGAGCATGAGCTGCGGGACAGCAAAGCCGCTTTCTGCAGCTTGAAGTGACCTTTTAAAGAGTCCCCGATGGCACGTGACCTTGTCAAGGTCAGTGACCACAGCAGCAGTGCAATAGCTCCAGCCCCAGGGTCCCTGCTGGACTTGAGGACAGCCAGGGCTCCACACCCTGCTGCTGGCTGTGTGTTTGAGGACACCCATTTGTCCCCCAGACATTCCCCCAAGCCTTTCCCAGCTGCCTGTCCTCAGGCGGTGCCTCTGCTCCACAGATGAAATCCATTGAACCCTCATCTGGATTCCACACCAGCAGTGAATAACAAATCCTGATCACGTGTACTTGCAAGGAGCTGCGGGTCTGCACGGGAATGAAGGGATTCTCAGCAATCTGCCACCATGTCATGCTCCATTAGAGTCACTTCTACAGAATTCTGTTCAACTCTGAGACCTCTGGGGGTTTGTTTGGGCATGGCACGTTTGGCCGTGGTTGCGCAGGAAAATCAGGAATTAGCTTTCCAGGTGAAGTGACTGCTGGAAATGGATCAGCGCTTTGCCACTACAGCAGCCAACACTCAGTGCTCTGGGAGAAGGAAGCTCTCTCCTCTGCCTGCAGGTACTGCTCCTGGCCCACTGGGGGCAAATAAAGACAGGATCCCGTGACTGATTTCATTTGGACTGCTGAAATATTGGCTAGAATTTGTCTACTTTTACCATAAAATACACTCATACAAATGTTGTAATGTGTTTTAAAATTTTTCAGTGCTATTAGAGTCTTGCTCCCAGAGTGGTTGGATGGGTTCAAATCCTACATCCCAGTCAACCAGGATGTGTAAAATTTTTAGGACTTGCTTTTGAAATTATTTTTACATTTAAGCCAAGCCTCTGTTGCTGATCATACATGAAGAGCTGCAGCACAGAAGGTGACAAGCTGAGAACACATGTTTTAAGGGAAAATGTTAAAGATCATTATTTAAAGGCCTTCACTTGTTAACATGCATTTGCTGATGCTACTTTGAATTCAAGCCATCTGCAATAAAAAGTAATATTTTAGAGATGCATTTTAAGGAAAAAAAGCAAAGTTTTACTCTTCATGTAAACTGACAGTGCACTGGGAAACTTGGTGAAACTTCACCACGTGGGAGGTGTTGACAACTGAGCATATACCAAGGGAGGGATTTACAGGCACACAGTTCCACAAATACATCCCAGACTGGTATTTGTCAAGACAACCCATGAGCCTTCAGCACATTCTTTAAAGCCTATTCATGTGGGGTGTTATTTTCTCCATCAGGGCCCTGGTGACAAATGCACTTTCCTGTGGTCTTGTACTGGTCCCACTGTCCTCTTAATCACCACTGCAAACACTAAAATTCCTACCAGTCTGGCATTTGCAGGTGAAGATCAAGGGGTTATGGGTCAGGAAGCTGCCAAGAGCCACCACAAAGCAGGCAAAAATTCCACTGCAAAGTAAAGTAATCTGCCCTGAGAAACTTTCAGTTTTGAGCACATATTAAGCACCCAGTGAGCCCTTACACCGAGAGGAGCCCAGGTGCAAAGGGGTGGCAGGTTAAGGATGCTGCATGTCCAGAGAGAGAGCCCAGGCTGACAGCTCTGAGTCTTTCTCACCAGAAAATTATTATTTTGTACTACGCACATTTCTCTGGCTGTATCACAATGTGTGAAATAACAGGCAAAAGTCAACAGGACTCCAATGTGTTTTCTAATCTCTATCTCCATTTTTAGCAGTGTCAGTAGGGGCATCCCATGAACTGAAAAGAAATGGAATCTGGATGAGATAAATCACATTTAAAATGACTGAGAGAGCAAGCAGCTGGGAAGGAAAATAAAAGAACTTTCTTTTCTTAAGTTCAATAGCACAGAATAGAATCAGAAGCCCAGACTGGTTTGGGTTGTGAGGGACCTTAAAGCTCATCCCATTCCATAGCTACCATGGACAGGGACACCAATGTCACACTGTGCCAGGTGCTCCAGTGCCCATCCAGCCTGGCCTCGGGCACTGCCAGGGATGGGAGCCTGCTCTCCTATGGACAGGATTGCCATGGAAGCAGTTCTGAGACACGCCATGCACAGAGTTCAGCTAACAGGAAATGCCCGAATCAGCTCCTGGGTGAGCACAAACACAGATTATTGTCACAGCAATTCATCAGGGAATATATTACCCCAAACACCAACACCTGCAGCTGTAGAGGAGGCTCAGCAGCAGTCTCTGAGCCTGGCATTTCAACTGCATCACACAGGCAGAGGCTCCATAAAATGCTGAGGAGCAGACGGAGCAGGAAGGTGCAGCTGGGCCCCAGTGCCAGGCAGAGCCATCCCCTCCTGGCACCCGAGAGCACAGCTTTGCACATCCGAGCCATGGTTATCACACACAGCTTTGCACATCAGAGCCATGGTTATCACACACAGCTTTGCACATCAGAGCCATGGTATCAGCACCCCGGGGGGAGAACGGGAAATAACCTCAGACACAATGCCAAACAGCACACCCGAAAATGGAGCCTGCAAAGCCTTCAGGCAGCAGATGGGTCATGTGCAGCAAATCTGTCTGTCTGTCTATCACACTTTATGTCCATGTTTATAGATACATTACACAGGTAAGCACAGGCAGGCACTAATTAAGGAACATAGTTAGGCACTCATTAGCAAGCACAGGTAGATGCTAATTAAGGAGCACAGGTAGGCAGAAACCTCAGTCCCTCATGCTGCACACCAAGGGAGTCCCTGCCTGCAGTGCACTCCAGATAAAACCTGTAGGCTGCTCGAGCAGACACATTTAAAGGGATTTTTATGATTCACACTGCAAAAGGCTAAAAAAAAAAAAATAACCCATCCCTGCTGCAGATGCTTCTGTTTTCCCTCTCTGTCCTCTAAACAGTGGGATCAGATGAGGAGTGATGCATCGATTGGTCCAGGTCCACAGAGAAGGAAAATAAAACAAAAAATGCTAAAAATCCCCCAAGCGTAGAGTAAAATGTGCTCACCAGGTAGCCCGAGCGCGGATGCGAGCAGTCGGAGGAGCTAAGGACAGGTTTCCCCGGCAGGCTGCGGGATGAGCTCAGTGCCGGCAGGCTCAGCCATTGCGGAGTCACTGCAGCTCCGGCAGCGCGTCAGCAGCGCTGCTCCTCCAGAGCCCTCCCATCCCGAGACCAGCTCCAGAGCCCTCCCATCCCTGCCTGCCGAGACCAGCTCCAGAGCCCTCCCATCCCGAGATCAGCTCCAGAGCCCTCCCATCCCTGCCTGCCGAGACCAGCTCCAGAGCCCTCCCATCCCGAGATCAGCTCCAGAGCCCTCCCATCCCGAGATCAGCACCGCTTCTGCTCCAGAGCTCTCCATTCCCTCCGTTCCCCCCGTTCCCTCCATTCCCTCCGTTCCCCCCGTTCTGTGTCTGTCCCTCCCCAGGCAGCCGAGGCTGC
>VZSU01001683.1:138913-149176 GCA_013398715.1 Nesospiza acunhae | reverse complement strand
GGAAAGAGTTCCCAGGCTGCAGGCACCTGGCAGAGTGCAGCCTCTGGCTGCTGGGGGCTGCTGGATGTGGCCCCAGGCTCATCCGGGGGAAGGGGATGTGATTTAGGCCTCTTTGGAAGAAAAAAAGAACAAAGAAAGAAACAGTACCTAAGGCTTAAAACAAGTGAGCAAGAGAGCTCCAGCAGCTGCTGTCCCGCCAGCCGGGGCTCACCCTGGGCAGCCCAGCCCGGCCCTGCTGCAGCGCAGCCTGGAGTGGCTCTGGAACTGCAGTGGGAAATGCAAGATTCTACGCCAAATACTTAAAATAACTGTTCCCTTTGTGACAAATACTAAAAAGGTTAAAAACCATTAACGCACGTCAGGTCTGTCTCTGGCTGAGGGTGAGGTGCACCAGGAAGCTGCATGTTTATCCTCAGAGCAGAGAAGGTGTCGATGTTTTGGTTCCCTCCGTGCAAGGCCGACACTTGGTTAAGGCTGTGGATGTTTCTAGGACCCTTTCCATCTCCTACTTGGCACACACAGAGCCTTTGACAACAAATCCAGTGCAACTCCAACTCTATGACAATGCCATGGAAACTCTAAAGTCAGAATCTGAAATACTACACAAAAAATTTGTATGAGTCTGCCAAAACCTTGGTGTTTTGGGGCAAACCCTGTCAGAGGTGCCACCAGAACTGTTCTGCACCAGCTCAGGACATGCAATACAAAAAGAAGACTGAATACATCCCTCCAGCTCTAAGAACACGTTTGATAGGCTGTTATTTATTAAGTGGTTTCCACCAGAAGGTGTGGTTATAGGTACAGTTGGTGAGTAAATAGCCATGGACACCTGCCTAGACCCTGGCTCAAGCCCTGCCACTGTGCTCTGAGGTCAGGCCCTGGCCCGGGCCCGAGGAGGAACGGACAGGCATCAAGCACGAGAAATGTTCTGAAAGGCCCAAATATTACAGCAGAGAGCAAGAGAGAGAAATTACACTTTTATGACAACCTTTTCTTCTCAGGTGTTAAATTTTTTGGTCTATAAACTGGAAAGGAAGGCTCAGACATCAATAAATACATTTGTTTTGAGTGCTGGCCTCATTGAGCACTGTCCACCAATTCTGCCCCAGAGGGTCCTCCCCGAAAGGCGCGTGGATGCTCCCACCCCACCGAAGGCAGAACCACGCCAGGAACTCAAAGACAGGCCAGATGCTCTCCGATAGCTCAAGGGAAGTAAGTGCATCAATGTTCCTCACTGATAGGACAACAAGGCCTTCTGTTACAGATAAACAACTGAGCTGAACTATGTGAGACGAGACTCTGTCTGCGGGCAGCCATCCTTAGTTAACCTTTTCCTGGAATAAATACAAGTTATTGGTGGCAGCTACAGCGATGATGTTCTCTGCGGGGTGCCATGCTGTGTGCAGAATCTTCTTGTTGAAGTCCAGACTGTCAACGGTAATTTCGTCCTTCTTCCTCTTGCCAGTAGTGCACACTTTGCGTGGCTTTAGGATGGCACGAGGCTTGCTGCTCTCCCGGGAGGCCTCCAGGGTGGTGTCCCGGAGCGTGCTCCGCTCAAACGTCCGGAAGAAGTTGTTGTAAGATCCAGTCATGATTGTACTGGTTCAAAGAAAAGGAAGGCACATCTTGTAAGAAATAAGATCCACCCCCTCCTCTCAGTCCTATATGTGACTGTCAGACCATGCTCATCACCAGGCCATGGCATTCCATTGCTCTCCTCTCCACTGAAAACCTGCTCCATTCCTCTGGGGCCTGAGCACTGCTTCCAGTGCACCACTTCACTTTCAGCAGGTGTTCCCCTGCTGTCCCCTCCTGCCACTGGCACTCAGCTGCAGTGACACTTTGTTCAGCTGCACATGAGCAAAGCAGGTTTTCCTGGTGCTCCTCTATCCCTTTGTCCCTTGTCAACAGAAGTCAGACTGGTCTGGATTGGAAGGGACCCAAAATCCCACCCAGTGCCAGCCCTGCCATGGCAAGGACACCTCCCACTGTCCCAGGTGCTCCCAGCCCCAGTGTCCAGCCTGGCCCTGGGCACTGCCAGGGATCCAGGGGCAGCCCCAGCTGCTCTGGGCACCTGTGCCAGGGCTGCCCACCTTGCCAGGGAACAATTCCCAATTCCCAATATCCCATCCATGCCTGCCCTCTGGCAGTGGGAGCCATTCCCTGTGTCCCAGCACTCCAGGCCCTTGTAAATACTCTCCAGCTTCTTGGCTCCTTCAGGTACTGTGAGGCCACCCTGGAGCTCCTCCTCTCCAGGGGAACAGCCTTTCAGAAGAGCCTGAATAGCCTCTCCCAGCCTTTCCTCCCAGCAGAGCTGTTCCATCCTCTGATCATTTGGTGCCTCCTCTGGATTCTCTCCAGCAGCTGCAGGTCCCTCCAGTGCTGGGCTCTGCAGGTGGGGCTCACCTGGGCACAGGGCAGGGACAGCCCTGGCAATCCTGTTGGTGTGACCTGCCCACTGCAGGGATTTGTGCCCTCACATTTGTGACTCGGAGCCGTTGGCAGCCCCCGTTCAGAGCAGGCAGCCCTGGCCTGGCCAGGCTGAGCCCCCCACCCCTCACCTGTCGGAGCCGTTCCAGCAGCACTCGAACTTGTCGAAGATGCAGTCGTTCTCGTAGAGGGAGCACAGCTTGCTGCGCAGGTACTCGTGCACCTGGGGAAGGGACACGCGTTGGACACGCACACGGGCACGGGGACAAAAGGGACAGCTCAGCACGCGTGCTGATCTACCTGGTAGGTCTCCACGGGCCTGTTCTCCATGTTGAGGTCCCACACCTTGACAGACAGGTAGTCTCTTGTCATCATGTATCGCCCGCTGTGGCTGAATTTCACATCAGATATCGAGGATATTATTTCTGAAAAAAATGATCTGCTGCTAGGATCTTCAGGTTCCTCAAAAACTGCAGAGAGAACACACAGTTCCACATGAAACCAACGCCGGCTCTTACATGGCCTCCATGTTTTCAGTACGGGAGAATTTTAAATCAGTGACTAGTTTCTTTTTGAAGAAAGTTGCTGTTAGACACTTCTCAGAAATAATCTCTTTTTTAGCACTGTTGTGCTCTAGGTCACCAGAGTGCCAGATGTCCATCTCCAACATTCAACCAGAGCACAGCATCAGCAAACCACAACTCACAGGTCTTGGGGATCAACCAGAGCAGCAAACCGCAGTGGGTACTGTAACCATCACTCCCGATCTACACATCAGCCACAACAGCAGCAGGTGGGAACAGCAGGAACCCCAACACCAGGAGACCACTGGACCGTGTACTCTTCCTTAACTCGGAACCACAGCTATACTAAACAAACCCTAAAATATGAGCAGCTACATTTGCAACACAGTTTGTGCGACTTCAGAGAGCAGATCAACACGTGCTGTTTAAATCCACAAGTCAACCTCTGAAATCAGAGATTCCTGACCCAGGCTACCCAGATCTCATTCATTTTTGAAAGACCCCTTGTTGCAGTATGTGATTCAGTCACAAGCAGCTAAAAATAAAGTGTATTTAAGTGATTTAATGCAACACTGAACCAGATCAGTGGGGTGGCCTTGCATTAGTCACTTCCCATTGCACAAGTACTTCCTTCTAGCCCAAAGAAAGCCCTCTCTGCACTGCAGGAAGCTGGCCTGGAAGTGTCTGTGGGGCAGGCACCCCCAGAGCTGGGCACTGCTAGAGCTCAGCTCTGCCAGCAGGGAACAGGAACACGTGGCTGCATGCAAGGCCTGGGCAGGATCCCCACAGCTTCCACAGCAAAGCTAGCTTTCCTCACCTGCTCGTGCTTTGGTGGCTCAGCAGCCGGGGGAGCAGCCACCCCGCATCCCTGGAAACTTCCAGGGCATATTCCTAGGGATTCATCCTATCCTAGCAGATGCACTGGCCACAGGGGACCAGGATTCTGGCAGCAAGCAGCAGCCCAGTTTGCAATGCACAGAGGTGCAAGAGCTGCCCTGAACTGGCACAGGGAGAGCAGATACCTTGAGAGGCAGCCAGCCTGAGTGTGGCCAGCAGAGAGGCCTCACTGTGCCCAAAGCACTCGTCCCTGTCAGTTTATGGGGCACAAACGGGCAAAGAGCAGCCAGGTGGTGCCTCATGCTACACCTGTGCCCAGGGGTGGCCTAGAACAAGACAACTGAGATGTGCCCAGCACTGCTGCCCTGGTGCTCCCCAGGGAGGTCGGGTCCCCTCTGGCTGGAGGGAAGGTGGGCAGGGAGGAAAGGGAAGGAAGGGAAGGAAGGTGGGCAGGCAGGAAGGAAGGGAAGGAAGGCAGGCAGGCAGGAAGGCGGGCAGGCAGGCAGGAAGGAAGGAAGGCGGGCAGGAAAGAAGGAAGGCAGGCATGCAGGAAGGCAGGCAGGCAGGAAGGAAGGAAGGCGGGCAGGAAGGAAGGAAGGTGGGCAGGTGGGCAGGAAGGAAGGGAAGGAAGAAAGGCAGGCAGGAAGGAAGGAAGGAAGGCGGGCAGGCAGGCAGGAAGGAAGGAAGGCGGGCAGGAAAGAAGGAAGGTGGGCAGGTGGGCAGGAAGGAAGGGAAGGGAGAAAGGCAGGCAGGAAGGAAGGAAGGAAGGCGGGCAGGAAAGAAGGAAGGCAGGCATGCAGGAAGGCAGGCAGGCAGGAAGGAAGGAAGGAAGGAAGGAAGGCGGGCAGGCAGGAAGGAAGGCGGGCACTCACACTTGGAGTGCTGGTCGCACAGCGCTGAGGAGCGCATGTCGCACAGGCGGATGGTGCCCTTGCTGCTGCTGTACACGAACACGTTGCAGTGGTGCGGGTGGAACTCGGCCGCCGTGATCACCTCCGTCAGCTCCTCCATGTTGGCTGGCTTGATGTCCACGATGTCTGCCACAGCTGGTCAAGGCCTGCAACGCTTCACACCTGAGCCCCTCCCTCTGGCAGCTCATCAGTGACAGAGCTTAACAATGCCAGCTAGGAAACTGGGGCAAGAGCTTCCTTTCCACCCTGTGTAAGGTACAAGAGTGGGGGGCAGCCTGGAGAACTCTGGATTTGACAGGTCACAGCATCCCAGAATGGTCTGGGGTGGGAGGGACCAGATTACTCCGAGCCCCAGTGTCTGGTGTGGCCTTGGGCACTGCCAGGGATGCAGGGGCAGCCCCAGCTGCTCTGGACACCCTGCGCCAGGGCTGCCCACCCTGCCAGGGAACAATTCCTTCCCAACATCCCATCTAACCTCGCCCTCTGGCTCTGGGAAGCCCTTCCCCTTTGGCCTGTCATTACATGCTCTTTTAAAAAGTGCCTCTCCAGCTTTCTGATCTCAAATCCACAGATGCTGGGCAGTTTCAGACTCCTGGAGTGAAAGAGTATCTCACAAGATTCAAAGTCCAGCAAGTCTCCCTAAGCCTCCTTCTTAATGCTTCCAATTGCACAGCAAATAAACCTCATCTCTTTACCTAAAGCTTTGGAAAACCTGACCTAAAACTTTAGAAAATGACCTATTTAGCTATCAGTACTCCTGCAACTTTTATTTCACTGCAGATTTGTCAATGTAAAGCACTCTGTTAGTTTCAGTTGCACAGGTTTGCAGAGAGAGCTGAAAATTACTTCTGCAGTTAATGGTATCATTTGACATGAAAAAATATTGAGATTTGGTTTCAAGAGAAGTGTCACTTGGTTAAGAGACCACAAACTTTGAAAGAAGTATCCACAGTGACAAAGGATCTACTGTTCATATCCAACAACTCTTATTTAAGCTGACTGAACTTCACAAGTTAGGGATGCTCCCACAATTCCTCAATTTCTCCTTAGAAATCAAACCCTCTCTGATGTTTCTACTGACAGTTTTCCACTGGAGGCATGCTTGCCCTCAGCAAAGACTGAGCATCCCAAAGCCTGCTTTCACTGCATTACACCTCCAGACTTCAGAAATTCTGTTTTAAGCCCTGGCTTCAAACACCCACTCTAATTAATACCACTGAAGTGATTCTTTTAAACACAGGCAGCTGAGCTGCACCTGCCGTGCAGAGGGCACCGAAGGATACTAAAGCTCCTGTTGGTGACCTCCAGGTGCCAGAGGTTGATGCGGAGGTCATCGGCAGACAGGTACGTGGCGTAGTCGCTGTTGACAGAGATGGAGTTGATGTGGTAGGTGTGGGCGTTGGCGAAGGTCCTGCGTGGGCTGGCCTCCACCATCAGGTCCATGGGCTTCAGCGTTGGCACCTGAGCGGGCACAGAGCACAGGGGCTGGGCACAGAGTCACTGCTGACCCCCATGGATCACCCGGGCACACAGTCACTGCTGACTGCCACAGGGTCACTGCTGACCCCCATGGATCACCCGGGCACACAGTCACTGCTGACCCCCATGGGGCCACTGCTGATCCGCACAGAGTTACCCAGGCACAGAGTGACTGCTGACTGCCACAGGGTCACTGCTGACCCCCATGGATCACCCGGGCACAGAGTGACTGCTGACCCCCATGGATCACCCGGGCACACAGTCACTGCTGACTGCCACACGGTCACTGCTGACCCCCATGGATCACCCGGGCACACAGTCACTGCTGACTGCCACAGAGTCACTGCTGACCCCACACATCAGCCAGCACAGGGTCAGTGCCTTAGGAAGGACCCTCCGGATCGAGTCCACACCCCCAGCACTGCTGAGGCCACCACCATCCCCTGTCCCCAAGTGCCACAGACAGCTGTGAAACCCCTCCAGGGATGAGGACTCTACCCCTCTGCTGTGGCCCACAAATCCAGCCTGTCCAGTTTCCCCAGCAGAGCTTGCTGCCCTCCAGCAGATGCACATCCCACTCACGTGCCATCCTCTTGTCAATTCAGCGACTGCCCTCGATCTCCTCAGCCAGATCATCAATAAAGACCTTAAACAGAACTGGCGCCAACACTGAGCCCTGAACCCCACAGCTTGTTTGATGGCAATTAATTAGCTGCACTGCACAGATTTCTGTATTGATTTGGTGACTAAACACTTCTGAAATCCACTGAGCACAAAAAATACGGAGAGAGCACATGGATGCTGACTTTGGACACTGCCAACAGGACACCTCCCAGTCAAAGCCAGCCCTTGGTGCCTCACCCAACAGCACATGGGCTGTGTTTGTAAACAAACCCTTAGAAGTATCCCCAGACCCTGGATGGCTACTCAGGAAACTGCCAAGAACAGTCTCCAAGAAAATTCCCAATTTGCTCATGAACAGTCGGCAGGAATTCAGGCACACGTGGGATGTCCTGCTCCCACAGCCAGCTGAGCTCGGGGTGCCTAAGGTAACCTGTCTTCCTGGAACAAGGACTGATCCAGCCCAGAGCTGCCCACCTGCCTTCCTGGTTTGTATCTCCCAGCCTGTTTACACCAACTAACGACTACAATTAATCCATTCCTTTTTATCAGGACACTGTCCTATCTCAGCAGAGTGCTCCCAGCCGGGCTGTGACAGCACAGGTGCACTAATGGGAAAGATCAGGAATGGGACTTGGCAATGCCATGGTCTCTGTGTAAAGTGCTGCTTCTCCTCCATGGCCACATCCCCATGAACATGGGCACTGTGTTTCTGTAACAAAACCTGCCAAGAGAGCCCCAGAGCTCTGTACGCTCTGGCTCTCCAAACCCTGAGCATTTTTAACACATGAAGGTACCTCCAGGTGAGGTTTTTCCTCCAGCCAGCTCTTGTTCAGATGTGGTTCATCCATCAGCCCTTCTCCCAGGCTGCAAGGGCTGCAGCCCAGAGCAAGCAGCAAGTGCAGGGGACTGACAGGAGAGGTTCCTGCTGCTGCTGCTCCCCTGTGCAGGACAGTGCCTTAAGGAGCCCTAAGTGCCCCTCCAGTGCCCCAGCTGGTGCCTGCTCCAGCAGGGCAAGGCTGCAGAACCCAAAACTCCACTGGGACCTCCTTCTACCACTGGATCCTAAAGGATATAGCTGCTCTCATGGAACACTCAATCCAACCCTGGCTTGCACACACTGAGGCAGTGGAAATCCTTTCCCAATGCATTTTGTACACACAAAGCTTCTGCTCAACATTCAGCTTTGGCAAAAGCAAGACAAACCCCAAGAAATGCCTCCAGCTGAAGTCTCTACCATGGAGGGGGGCTTTGAGAGCATCGAGAGCCTCAGTTCTGCTCCTGCTGATGGTGGAACAACATGAAACCCCAGGAAAAACCCCAACCCCACCTTTCATTTCTTGGGCTCCTGCTCCAAATGATCCCAAGTTTGGAGCACTAACCCTACCACTACAGCATGTCCAAGACTATTACAGTGCACATAGGTTACACAAATGCCTGGAACTTGCTCTAACAAACACACCTTCATCCAGCCACAGAATACCCTGTTCCAATTTTTGAGTCATCCTCTTAGAAATACAGTATTATAATGATGAAAGTTTTCCTCAAGCTTCCCAGAGGAACTTTTTAAAATCGTTTTTATATATAAGAATAATATGAAGTGTCTCCATTTTTTTCTGAAGGTTTCAATGAGCCTGACACAAACACCATTTTTGATTTGCACATTTCAGTTTGGTAGTACAAAGACAGAGAAGAGCATGCAGAGAGATACACGAAGTCAAAGAGCAGAGACATACCCGTAGTTCTGTGACTCGGCAAGGCTCCCTAAGTCTTCCATCTTCATCTTTTAAATTATAACCTTCGGCTCGTTTATCCCTTTCACTTATTTTCCATAGTTTAATAGTTTTATCTAAAACCAGAAAATTCACATGCTTGAGAACAGATTGAATACAAAATCAAATCAGTAAATACGGACTCAGCAGAGTGGACACGAGTGACCTGTCTGCGCTTCCCCTGCCTGCAGCAGAAGGACCCTGACCAAGGTCTTTACCCACAAGGTGAGGTGCAGTTTGAATAAGACCCCAACTTGTGCCTGAGCAGTAAGGCCCTGTGCCTCCCACTCACCCAAATGCCACTGCCTGGGGAGAGTTTCACACACCAATTACCCAAATTCTCCACTAAGCCTGGATGATTTGCTGAATTACATGAGGAGACCACTACTAGGGATCAAACAAACACATGAAGCCCTCATACTAATGGTGCTAAAGGAAAGCAGGTTTGTCCCAGGCACCTGCTCAGAGCCAGGCAAAGGCAGAGATCAGGATTTGCCCCAGTGTTTCCAAAGGAATGCACTTGCCAGGTGTTACCAGAGAAGTGCTCCAAGGGCAGGCAGTGAGTGCACTCTTGTCTCACCCAACGGTGAGAGCCTTGGCTAACTGGAGCCAAACCTCTCCTCCCCAAACTCCTGCAGAGCATTCTGGATGACACCGTTTAAAGAATGCTTTATTGAGACTTCTATCAGAGGAAATTATTTTAATTGCACAGACCAGCAGACAGAAGTCACTCTTGCTTTTAGAATTTCACCACGACCTCACAAAGTGATCTAAACTGTTAAAATAATGTATTCCTCTGATAATAAGAGCAAGTTTTTTCCACAGAATAGTTTAGGCTGGAAAATACCTTTAAGACATGAGTCTAACTGTTCCCACGTACCCAGTTCTACAATTTCATTTACAGATCTTCCATGATGCACCAAAACTTAACAGACCCAATATTCACATAGCCAACATTACAACCAAGACATATTTTGCATGTAATTTGAGAAGACATTAAAACAACCCCAAAATATGTCAGAAAAAAAACCCAAGTGTACGACAGGTGAGACAATATTCCAAAGACAAAGTTCTTTGTACAAAATAAAGGGCCCTTACCATTTGTAGACAGCAGGAAGTGAGCAGCATTCTGTTGTGGTAACCACCTAATTTTATTAATTTTTTCCTCAATTTCTAGACTTTTCAAGTAGTCAAACTCAGGCTCATGACTCTGGAAGGTACTGTAAACATTGTATTCTCCCCGAGAGAGAGGACGGCTTTTAGTCTGCAAGAAAAAGAGCATTTCTTGAGGCTGGTGGCACTGGGTGCCTCAGAAATGGCCCACACAAAACAACCCCTAGGAACTGTCAATCAGAATGTCAGCTCTTACAACAGCTCTTGAATTATGAATCTTCAGTCTGTGGTATTGTACCCAGTTTAGCATCAATACAGTGCACAGAGCCCTTCCTCTTTCAAGTGTAGGTTTATGTATAAATATCTGTGCACCCTTCAGGCTTTGCTGTTCTCATGTGGTGGGTGTGGGCGCAAGGAACAGAGAGCAAAGTCCCAAGGTTCCCCAGATTTGCGTTATCAGATTTGAGGCAACTTGTTATCAAGCTTTCTGAGTAAGTTGGTGTCAGTGGTTTGTGGTGCAGAGCAGCCCCAGGGGTGCAGTTTGCCCTGCAGTGTCTCATGGCTGTGGAGTTTCTA
>VZSU01001683.1:126362-138895 GCA_013398715.1 Nesospiza acunhae | reverse complement strand
CCCTACACGTCATTGACTTGTAAGAATTTTGAGCAGGTTCCTCTCACCTGACCCCATCCAGAAGTTTCCTGAACTCAGGGCGAGCTGCCTTGGCACTGGTCCTTTCCCTCTCTACTCACGCGTTTGGCTGGAGTAATTGCTGCTTGCAAGTGAAGTCAAGTCCTATGAGCCCAGGGCATGATGCAGAGCATTCCAGGGTGCTTTCCCAAATCCCAAGTGTCTGGGGAACTGTATAACCACCCTAAGCTGTCACTGACCTAGTGAACCGAATCTTAAATACAAACTGGGTAAAAAATATGTTTATTATTTTAAGGTTCCAGCATTATACACTTATTTTAGATTCTTTCCTGCAGTTTTGCACATGACAAAAGAAACGTCCCTCATTCCCAACTCTTCCCTCAGTTTCCATGTGTGTTTCCATGTGTTCCCAAGGAGACAGCTGAGTACTCCTGTGTGAACAGTCTGAAGCGGGGTTTGTTTTTCCCCTCTCTGAGGAAGTGCTGTGACAGGCAGGTTTTGCCTTACGGAACAACTGAGAGCCACCCCATAATAGTCCCCCTCCACATCAGGCAAGTCCAAGATCCTGAGAAGTTCAGGATGTGCCTGAGGCACCTCTGACCTTATCTCTGGGCCTTAGTGAAGCCTCTGGCCACCCCAGTAAATGATGAATGAGCCCGGAGCCGTGTGGGTGCAGCCAGGTAACGTTTCAGCAGTGCTGGCACCTCACTGCTCCAGAGCCTCCCAGAACAGCCAGAGAGGCACCTGCGGGACAGGCTGGGACCAGCAGCACAGTGAGCAGAAATGCAAAACACTGGCCAGGTGTTCACTAACAGAGCATCATCTGAGCCCCACAAGGAGAACAGAGGGGTTCTGCTGGAGAAATCCCACAGCACCCGAAGATCTGTAATATTCATGTACAGACAAGCTGAATTAAAATTCCATTATCAATTCTGGTACTTCTGACCCAGGAGAATACTCAAACCCTCAAAGTCCTCTCAACTCCTCATAAGACAGAATATACGGACACTTTGGTGAGAACTGCCATGTGGACTATTGACTTTTTAGAGAACACAATCCCAGATTCCTCCCAGACATGACAATTACTTTTCAGCACTTGGTGGACGTTTCCCATCCCCACTGCTGCTCGGGATATCCCAGCTCAGGATGAACACACAGGAACATTACAGCACTGTCACACAGGAGCTGTGGAAGTGCAAGAGGGACAGTGCTCCCACCCTCCTGATCAAAATGCTCAAGTGTTTCTGGAGAAGTGGTTGTTTCCACTGGTTTTAAATCCTCAAACAATTTTTAACTCTCTTATCCTGTTGTTCTTGCAGCTTATTTCCTGAACTTCTTTTACATTCTCTCCCAAAGCATTGTGATTTATCTCAGATCAGCCTGACCCAGTGGAAAAATTCAGGAGAAAGTCCAAATTCTGCAAAGCGACACTGAGGACACCAGGCACATATAAAGAGCTCACTTGGATTCTGGGGACTTTCTTTTTTGGAAGGCGGGAGGGGAACCCTCACGAAACCAACTTACCAAGTACAGCACAGGGCAGATACTTAGAAATGTGTCTAACTTGGGTTTTTCTGAGAAAACCGAATTTAAACATCGGGGCATGAACAGATGAAGTGAGACTGTGCAACACAAGAACAGTGGAGTAACAACACTTTTGTTTTTTGAGTCACTGACCTCTTGTTCCCTTTGAAATATAACCACTCTGCCACCTTTGTCTCCTGTTGCAAGAAGATCACCAGTGTAATTAAATTCAACTGTTGAAATTATATCAGCTGTAAAGAGAACAGAAATAAACCAGCACTGTAATGTGGAAAGCAAATCAAGGAGTTCCAAGACTTCAGCACAAAAACAGCATTACCACTTGTATTAATGCAATGACAAAATTCTTCATTTACATGCCCAAATGCAGCCATGTTTCAAAGCCTGACACACTTTACTGGCAAGCTAGAACACTTACTCATTCCTCAGTGCAGGCCTTTAGTCACCAGAGGCACACTGGCTTAGGAACCCAAGGTGTGTGTGCTGCCTGTGGGCAGTATCCACGGGGACATCCCTGCCCTGAGCTTTATCCACAGGGACATCCCTGCCCTGAGCTCCCCAAGGTGTGTGTGCTGCCCCTGGGCAGTATCCATGGGGACACCCCTGCCCTGAGCTTTATCCACGGGGACATCCCTGCCCTGAGCTCCCCAAGGTGTGTGTGCTGCCCCTGGGCAGTAACACTGCAGTGTCCATGGGGACATCCCTGCCCTGAGCTCCCCAGGGTGTGTGTGCTGCCCCTGGGCAGTAACACTGCAGTGTCCATGGGGACATCCCTGCCCTGAGCTCCCCAGGGTGTGTGTGCTGCCCCTGGGCAGTAACACTGCAGTGTCCATGGGGACATCCCTGCCCTGAGCTCCCCAGGGTGTGTGTGCTGCCCCTGGGCAGTAACACTGCAGTGTCCATGGGGACATCCCTGCCCTGAGCTCCCCAGGGTGTGTGTGCTGCCCCTGGGCAGTAACACTGCAGTGTCCATGGGGACATCCCTGCCCTGAGCTCCCCAGGGTGTGTGTGCTGCCCCTGGGCAGTAACACTGCAGTGTCCATGGGGACATCCCTGCCCTGAGCTCCCCAGGGTGTGTGTGCTGCCCCTGGGCAGTAACACTGCAGTGTCCATGGGGACATCCCTGCCCTGAGCCTCCCCCAGGGATCTCACCCCAGTGTGTGCATCCTGCTTCCACCTGCAGCGCGCCCTGAGCCAGATGAGGCTTTGGCACACCTGCCTTCCCCAAGCCAAGCACTCAGGGAGTTTGTAACTTCAGGGGCCTGGAAAAGGCAGCTCTGCTTGGCCAAAGGGGCAAAATAGAAACAAAATTCTTTGGCTGAGCTTCCTGAACCAGCTCCCTGCAGAAGCATCAGCGAGGACACATGGAAGCAGGAGAGCAAAGGAAAAGCCCTCAGGACCTGCAGTGCCCTGGGGCTGGAGAGAGGCCAGTGCTTATCCCCCAGAGCAGCCCCAGCCCCTCTGGGAGGTGGCAATAAAGAAATAATTGCCACTGAACAGCCCCAGCCAAGGGGAGGTGAGATAAGGAGCTGGAAATGTCTGTCCTGGGGCTGGGGCAGATGGTAACAAACCCAACAAAGCACTCAGCAAACACTGCTCCTGCTCACATCAAGTATTGCATTTATGATGCAGATAGCAAAATTCTGAGGTTTGAAGTGTATCATATCAATTAGTTCCAGAGTGTGCAATTGGAGACTCCCTGGAAACTCCTTTCCTGTATTGATCTTGATGTGCTATCTTTGAAATTCCTTCCAATAATGCCCCACTCTCACGAGGAAGGAGATTAGGAACACTAACCAGTTTTCTCAACATAAATTCATTTTTCATCTTTTATCAAGGATGCCCTTAAAAGTTTTTTCCTAGCATGGAGAGATAATGATTTACCTTCTGGATTAAAAATATTTAGAACAACTAAATAAATGAGTAAATATAATCTTTCTACACATTATATGCCAGATTTATGCCAGCCTTCAATATCACATTACTAACCAGCTTTTGGACACATCCAGTTTTATAGTCACCTTTCTTTAAAGGGAATTACTAGTCAATTATCAGTTACTATTAATTATACACAGGGATTTTAGAAGACACCCTGGAGAAGCAGGAAGCCAAGGAAAAAGAAACAAACTGAGAAGGTAAGCAATCAGTGAAGTGACTTCACTGAGAATTTTATGACATTTTCAGTACTCAGATAGGAAGAAGACCTTGAGTTATGGCAGTTTATTAGTAGCAAAACTAATATTCCACTACCACCCCTACCTGCAAGCCCTTCTAGCAAGGATCCCTTTCACCCTTGGAGATTCAGGAAGAACAGCAGAAATAAATGCCTCCTTAGCACATACAATTCTTTCAAAGTCACAAAAGCTACTTTTCCATTTTATTTTAGAGAAAGAAGAAGTTATTATTAGCTTCTCCCATTTTCTACTGGAGTATTCACACAATTATTTGCTCAAAATAATCTGAGTAACATTTCTGTTTCCCAAAAATGCCCAAACCAGCTGCTGACACAGCCATTATTCCCCAGCAGTACTACCCAGACAAACAGAATCCTGGGTGGAAACGCAGCAAAACACAGACACTACCCAAATTCCATGGCTTGAAACAAGAAATGCAGGGAGAGGAGGGGAAAGAAGATGCACTGAAATAGTCTGTCACCAATATGCTCTAGGGAACAGGGAACTGGGGGGGCACCGCAGGACAAAAATAGAGAAGCTTCCTTCAAATATTTTCTAAGTTAGAAAATTTGGAATATGAGCAAATATCTGCTTTAATAGTCCTGTACTTGTTTTATCCATAAATGTATGAATTATAAAGTTTTCCCTATAGGCACGTTTAATTGAAGCAGATCAATCCCCCAAATCATTCCACCCACTAGCCTCAGCACTCTAACATCTCAAAGCAGGTGAAATAAAAAAAAAATATTCCAAGACTCCAAGTAAAGCACAGAATGAATTCCAAACCATTCCTGTTCTGCTCAACACTTCACCCACCTACATTTGCTCTTCACTTCCAAGTCACCTTAAAACTTTTAGGAAGGAACAGAGCAAACCTCTGCAGGCTCTTCATCATTGCATTAACTCTGGGATTTCTAGGATTTTTATTAGATGTCATAACTGTTTCTCAGGTATTCAAGGACCAGTCTTACCCCCCTGCACTACTTTCAGCCTCTTCTCCATGCCAGTAGAGTAACTCCCAATGGAATGTGGGGAAGGGTGAGCAAAGCCACACCAGTGTGATATTTGCTCATGGACAGCACTCCAAGGCTCTTCTCAGGTTCTGTTTTTTTAGAAACAGAGGTTTGTCCAGCTGTCCCTCCAGTTCTGTCCCTGTGGGGCTGGGACTTGCTCTGCACCCATGCAAATCCTCCTCCTGTAACCAGGGAGGGAGGGCAGCAGTCCCTGGGACTTCACAGTAACATACAAGGCTGGCAATATTTCTTTCCAGACAAGAAAAATTCATGTTCAGCCTCACTTGGAATTGAGCTCCAACTTGGTTACACTGCATCCAGAGGAGAAACTCCGAGCTGTTTTCACAGCTGTGTATTAAAAGGATTGCTGGCAACTACACTGTGATTCTGTACCCCCAAATGTAAGAGCACTGATCACTTCCATGGGTAGGAAACACCATCCCAACACATCAGAGGCCACAAATTCAGCTCTGCAGTAATGTGGTGGAGCCCACTGCCTGCCTCAGGACAGCCCTGTAAGCCCTGACAGATGTGACAAAGCTCAGTTTGAGTGCTCTGAGCCTTTCACCATCTCTGCTGAGTGCGAACCTCCCTACAAACAACTCCTGCCAGAATTCTGGGAAGTTTACAGCCTCCAGAGCCTCTGCTGGGAGTGAAGGGAGCCGGGGTGGCAGAGACCAGCTTCTGTTAGGATTTGGAGATGACAGCAAGCTTATACCTGCAAACTAACTTAATCCCCCCAGGATTCATCCCGGGTATTTCTGACACCGGTATCAACGCCCGGGCTCTCAGCTGAGGTAATGGAGAATGCAAAAAGATCCACAACATCTACATCAGGTGCCTAAAATTAGCTCCTGTGAACTTTTCCTCTCTAAGCTGCCTGTGCATTGCTGCTCTGGTGAAAACCCAAACCTGGGAACATGGAATTACCTGATGGCTCACCCAGGAGAGCAGGAACTTGCAGCTGCAGCTTGCGCTCAGGACCAACACTAATGAGACATGGTCAGCACCAGTGCCTCTCATCCTCCTGAGCTGCTCAGAGCCTTTTGTAACAAGCCCACTCCTCAGACATGTAGTGAAAAGGAACCAAACACTCACAGCTCTCTAACAGCACCTAAAAAGGAGGCTGCTCCAGCTTCCAGGGCATTTTAACCTAGAATTTTCCAAGTATGTAATGGACAATGTACCACTTCAGCACACAGCCTGAACAATGCCTGCCTGCAAACCTGGCTCCTGTCCTGCTCCCCAGAGAGGAGTCTGAATGCACAGCCCTATTTCCCATGGCCCATCCTGGGACCAAAGCAGGAACTTCTGTAAGGCCCAGGGAAACCTCTGCAGAGGCTCTTGCTTTGAGAGGAAATGGCTGGACTGGCCTGCAGGCAGATGGCTGGCACGGACAGTCAGGGGAGCTCCCACTGCCAGTGGGAGCTGAGCAGAGGGAATATTTCTGTGACTGTGATCAGGCTAAGAGGTGACACACCTTTCCCTCCAACACTGATATCCCACAAAGCTGGAGTTATCCTGTGGCTGGACAAAGCTGTGGGAGGCACTGTGTGGTCTCCCACAGAGGATGGGAAGCAAGCACAGTGCAGAAGGGATCAGCACAGGTTATGTGCTCCTACATCAACTCAGAGAGCAGACACTGGGATCCCCCTGGAATGCTGTGCTGAACTGTGTGACACGACATCAGAAGGAACACAACTCTCTTTGCAGCAGACAGGGACAACAGACCATTCTGAGGGACCACAGGTGACAAACACGGGCAGTGAGAACAGCAAGGAGCCATCGCTTCAGAGCAACTCAGGAAAGACTCCTCAAATAAAAAATATAATAGGAGCAAATAAGATCAGTCAAAAAAAAAGAGCCCCTTTAAAGGGAAGAGATTATCAAAGAAAATGAAGCAATTTAGAGACCAGCACCTGCTAAAGAGCAAATCATAGAAAAAATGTTTAAAAACCAAAATCCTATTGGAGCTGAACAAGTTCCAGACACACAGGGCCTCAGAAGTGCTTGTCACTGATCTGCAGTAATTGCACTTCCCAAATGCTCCCGTGGATATGCAGCTGCCCTGAAGGCTCTGGGGTGGGCAGAGGGAAGCAGGGTGTGCAGTCAGACAGCTCTCCAGCTGGGATGGCTGCTGGCAGCACTCTGCTCCACCCTCCTGCTGCTGGGCAGGCAGGCAGTGCTGCCATTGCAGCCACTGCACGACTCTGACTCCAGCACCCACTTCTGCCCCTCAGCCTCTCCCTCCTCCCTGCCCATGTCACTGACTTGCTTCCAGGTGAAGGAGGGCTGTCCCCTACAGCTGCCAGGACAGCCAGGGGAACACAGCGGGCCACCCTGCAGTGGGGAGGGACCAACTGCTCCTGCTGTCAGTGCTCCTGAAGTGCTGTTTCCTAACAGCTGATAGAAATCACAATTGTACTGAAACACGAGCCAAACTTTACAGCTGCCAATAACCACCTGACAATACACATACACATCCAAGTTACTCAAATCACGTATTTTTCAGAATATGCCTCCTTATATACTCAATTTGTACATTTCCATTTTCAGGATTTCTTTGAAGAGTTACCACAGGAGTGAGGTGTACGAGAAATCAGGAGAATAAGCCAAAGGGGTATAGTTTGCTCAGACCAAACTTCCCTCAGCTAAACACTCTGCCAACCTAAAGTATTTGTAAGGACTAACAATTTTTTTAATGCCCTAATACTCAACTCGCTTGTGAAATTGGCTTGAATTGCCTTTAGGCACCTGGCAGTGTTTAACTTAGTCCAAAATAACTCTGCTTTTGGGACTAATTGAAATCCTTGAACAGATTTAAGGTAAAGCAAGAGCAGGGCACCGGGCAGCCGAGAAGCAGAAGCTCTTTGAGGTCAGCGCTGCTGCTGACAGGCCATGGCAGACTCCAAGCATCTTGTTTGGAGCTGTGTGGGAAAGCCTGCCAGCTCCTGTGTGTCCTGGATGCCTGGAGCTGAGCCACCTGGCTCCTGGAGGAGCGCCAGGCTGCTCCGCCGGGAGCACAGCATGGACAGACAGCCAGCCAGCAGCAGCACCCTGCTCCAGGGGCTGCCAGCACCCTCAGGGATGGCACAGCACCCCAGAGCTCACGGCAGACATGACTGCCATCCCCTCCTGCAGCTCAATCTGAGTTTTCTATCGATGGAACCAGACCGTGACCTGACACTGGGAATCCAGTCTCTGACTGCCATCCCAAAAAAGCTGTCTTCTGAGTTTGGGGTGCACAGAGCCGACTGTGTCAGTGCAGGGAAAGCCAGACCAGCATGGCATGAAAAGGAGCAGCAAACCAGAGCTCAGTTACTCAGATGTGCTCCTTTCCTGCCTGCAGAGCTTGCCCTGCCTTCCCTACAAGCCATGAGAAATTCTGGAGGCTGTTTCTCAGATTCGTGACATAATCCAGTACTCTTTGTGCAAATCTACTGCCTCGGTATCATTTTTTAACCTTTGGAAGACTAATTCCAATAAGCCTTCTCCTACTAGAAGTGTATTTAATTAATTCATGCTATTGTTAGTTTTTTCTAAGTAGCTCATTGTGATGCTTTTGGGTGTACTTCTATCAGGAGTCCATGAAAGTCTTAACATGATAAGAAAATTTCAGTTGAAGCTTTCACACCTTCCATCCTTTAAAAAAATAGTGGGTTTTGTCATTTTTCATTAGGCTTTCCCCTCTGCATGCAGCCTGCCTGTCTGCAGGGACAAATCCAGTGGCTCACACAGGAACACTTGCACTAAGTCCTGTATTCCCACTACTCAAATTGCTTTGTTGTGCATTCCCACTTACAACTCTGCAATTGATATTCACTGCTTATTCCAACTCTTCACCATTCACAAGCTATATCTTACCAAAGCTTCATATTTCATCAAAATATAATGATGGAATCCCAGCCTGGTTTGGGTTGGAAGGGACCCCAAAGCCCAGCCGGTGCTACCCCTGCCATGGCAGGGACACCTTCCCCTGTCCCAGGCTGCTCCAGCCTGGCCTTGGACACTTCCAGGGATCCAGAGGCAGCCACAGCTGCCCTGGGTAACCCAAAGGCTTCAAGGAGGGCAAGGAGGCACCTGAGGTCCTGCTCGTGCCAAAGCACTGGCTTTCAAGGAAAACCCCAGCCCAAAGCCAGCTTACTGCCCACCTTCTGCCCCTCTGCAGCACAAGTGTCACCTCCAGGCATGACCAGTGACTTAGGGTGACAGCACACAGCACATGGCTCTGTAGCCACTAGTCCCCTGCCTTCCAGTTCTTACAGAAAAAAAAGGCAATATTAAAGCTTGCAAGCAATCCTGCACCTCCCTTCATGCAACTGAACCAGACATCACAGAGCTGCACCTCTACTGCAAGAGTTTTTTTAAAAGCACAAAACCATGCCTGAATTTCCTTTAAGAACAGAATAGCCCAAGTGAATTCCTGAACCACACACGAGAATGTTTTAAACCACTGATTTATAAAAACAATTTCTAAAGAACATTTCTAAATCACTTGTAGCTGCACTCAGGATTACAGACTAATATATTTTTATCAAATGGTGGTTGTCTTTGCTACTTGTGTTCTGCTTCCTGGCAAACTGCTGAGGTGTCTGACCCAATCCCTAACAGGCAGCAAAAGCAGAAGGAGAATTGGCTGAAGTGATGGTAACAAGGGATGTCTCAGTTTGGCAGGACAGTCAATCAATACCAGTCACTATCTGGAGAACTAAAGAAAAAAAAAAAAAAAAGATTTCTTGGATCATTAACTGGAGATACAGCACTGCACCCACAAGTGGTCATGGATTAGATGCAGAACATCTGGCACATGGGAATTTGGGCATATCTGTACATTATTTAATAAAAAGATTTACATTTTACTCGCCCAAAAAAAAGAACCTCCCAAAATGGACAATTTTGAACATGCAAAACAAATTCAACACAAAAATCATGGAAGTGATAAAAGTCTCTGTCAGCATTTGTATTCTCTATTTAGAAAGGTCTTTCTACAAAAAAAGCAGCCCAAGAATTACAAGTTCCATGGGCAATCAGTGCAAGTTCTGGAGTCACGTGGTTAACACTAACAGCAAAATTACAACACAACCTTTAATTAGCTTTGTTTCCAAATTGTGATTGTTGCCATCCCTAATATTAAATCTTTCTCTCAATCCCCGTTTTATCCTACAGTCCTCTTCCCTGAATCCAACTAAACTTTTCCGTTCTAGAAAAGTCATATCCAACCCTTTACAAAATCCATATTCAATCAGTGATGGATTATCCTGGTCTTTCAGAAATGGTCAGACTGAACAGTGCCCTTCTCTTTCCTGACACAGAGCCTGAACAGAGGTCAGGGATTAGTCACCGAGGAAAGGCAAGGCACGGACAAGACAAAGAGGAGACAGTGATTTTCTGTATTAATGCCCCAGTTGGGAAAATCCAGCTGCCAGTCTGATACAGCCACTTGTCCCAGTGTTCGTGATGAAGCACGACACCTGAGAAACTATGGAGTATAAAATGCATAGAACTGCACTGCAAAACAAAGTATGTTCTGGTGAGGTTGCCTGGCTGAGCAGTTCCAACTCCTGAATAAACCTCTAAGAAAATCCAGCAAAACACTTTGCATGCAATAGGCTGGACAGCAGCTTCATGGTGTCCTCCTCCTCTAGAGAGCTGATTTTTCACAAAATAGACCAAAGATTGACAGCAGTAGCAAGTTTTCACCATCACAAAAATTTATGTGCAATTCGAAGGCTATTTCAAGGCAACAGTTGTCCATCAAACAGGTTTAGAAGTGCAGTTTGGTAAGAGAAGATTTAAAAGATGGTAATGAGTAAATATGTCCCTAAGTGAGGCCCAAAATCTAGCCATGTATTTGTACTCTTCCTAGGAAATTAAACTTGGGCAGTTACTAGCAAATAAATAGCATATTTTTTTATATTTAATTCCAATTTCAAGGCAAAATGTAAGAGGAAGGGAAAAGCCACAAATCAAAAAATCAAGAAGTCACAAAGCCTGTAAATAGTTCTAGTATTCCCACAGGAAAATGAAACTTTAGTGGTAGTTTTGCAAAACCAGGTGTTGAATGATTCCTGGAGCTTTCCTGCGCTGTGCAAATCCAGGCTGCTCAGGAGTTGCCTGGGAAGCAAGATGTCCCCAGGAGCCAGATGTCCCCAGGAATATATCCTATACTCAGGGAGAACTGACTTTTAGTCACACAGGTGACAGGTCCGAGAAAAAAGAACCATTTAAAAGACATACAAGCTACTTAAGTACATTTCTACAAGACTTCTGGGAATTTCAGAGCAAGCTACAAACAGGGAGGGGAGGGAAGAAAAAGGAAGAAAACTACTGAGTGAGTCCAGTTTCTTGAGCAGTTTCCAGTCTATCCCTCCAATGGCCATTATTTTAAATGGAATGCCAAACAAGTGGCATGAAAATGAAAACACTGTCAGCACAATTTCCCCATAGCAGGCAGCAAGGAAAAATATTTACTGCATCCAGTAACAAAAATAAAATCTCAAACCCAAGCTGAGCACACACGGCCCTGCAAGTTAATTCACACTTTAGAAAGGAGTGCTGCCAGCCTGGACAGTTAGAACATAGAAAATTTAGGGGCAAAAAAAGAACTTTCTCACCAGAGTCAAGCAAAACTCCACCCAGGTTCTGCACTCCACAGAAAACACTTTTCCCAGTTAAAACATTTTTTGTTTTCTACTCTGTCCAAAACATGAAGCGCCTGGAAAGTTTCAGAGAAATGTGAAGGTGTGCCCTTTTTCCCTGCTTAATATCCCTATTTATAGCTCCCAAACGTTAACAAGTGGGAATCAAATCTCTCCACAGCTGCAGGAGCCCTTTAAACTGCACTTTTCTATGCAGCACAAATGACAGAGCTGCATTCTCTGTGCGTCAGAGCGAAACTTGACAAGCCTGACAGACTCCACTGGTGTTTCTTTTTTTCCTCTCCCTGTATCGTATCACTGTTGTTACCTTTTATCCTAAGCCCAGAACTGTAGACAGTTATCCTAAGCCCAGAACTGTGCCCAGTTCTGGGCTCCTCAGGACAGGAAAGTCAAGGAGCTACTGGAGAGGGTCCAGCGGAGGCCACAGAGGTCATTTTGGGATGGAGCATCTCTGAGATGAGGAGACACTGTGGGAGCTGGGCCTGGCCAGGCTGGAGAAGGGAAGGCTGAGAGGGGACCCCATCAACCCCTACAAATCTGCCCAGGGGCTGTCAGAGGCCAGAGCCGGGACAAGGAGCACTGGCCAGGAGCCGAACCACAGCGAGTTCCACCCCAGCATGGGCAAGAACTTCTTTCCCTGGAGGGGCAGAGCCCTGGAGCAGCTGCCCAGGGAGGGGCTGGGGTCTCCCTCTGCAGAGCCATTGCAAACCCTGCTGGCCACGTTCCTGTGTCCCTGCTGCAGGTGGCCCTGCCTGGGCAGGGGTTGGGCTGAGTGATCTCCTGAGAACCCCTCCAACCCCAACTACCTCGGGATTCAGGGATTCACACTAAAGACCCGGAGGAAGGCGCCGTGACTGCTCTGTGATGCTCTACGGGTGGGAGCTCGCTTAGTCATGGCACACACCCCCCGGCACGGCCGGGGATGCTGCGGCGCTGCCCCGCGGCCGCCCGGGAGGGCTCAGCGTGCAGGGGCTCCCCTCACCTTCCGCCACGTCCTCGTCGATCGCCCCCTTCACCTGCAAGAAGCACCACTGCACCTCGTTGTTGCTGCCGCCGCCGTCGCCTCCAGCTCTCGCCACTACTGCGGAGGGAGAAAGGGCGGTGAGAGAGGGAGGGAGAGAGGAGAC
>VZSU01001683.1:99794-126201 GCA_013398715.1 Nesospiza acunhae | reverse complement strand
CCGCTACCGGCCGCGGCACGGCCCGGCGGGGCGAGCAGGGCGGCGGAGCGGGAGGACGAACATTAGGAGGAGGAAGAAGAAGTGGTCTTGGTGCCGTGGAGGCGCTCCCCAGGCGGCAGCGGGGGCTCCACGCGCGCTGCTCCAAACGCGGCTTTACGTGAAGGGACGGGGCGGGACCGCCACAGCGGGGGGATAACGCTGTGCCTCCCGATTTATTTCTGCTCGCTCCCTGAAGGGTTAATTGTGATGAGGAAAAAAAAAAAACCAAAAAACAACAAAAGCAATAAAAACCCCCAAACGTGCCTCTGACTCGTTTCCGCCTTCAGCGAGCTCCACAGCCGGGTGAGGGAAGGGAGGGTAGCGGGGGCTCAGGGGGTCAGCGCTGCTCCAGAATTTATCACAGATTTATCACACAATCCCAGAGCCACTGAGGCTGGAAAAGCCCTCCAGGATCACCGAGTCCTAGCTGTGCCCGTCCCCACCTTGTCCCCAGCCCAGAGCTCTGTCAACTCCAGGAATCCTGGGACACCTCCAGGGATGGGCACTGAACCCTCCCTGGGCAGCCCCTGCCAAGGCCTGACCGCGCTCTCAGTGACAGCCCTGCCTAAACCCGGCTCAGCTCTGGTGTCTCAGTGACAGCCCTGCCTAAACCCGGCTCAGCTCTGGTGTCTCAGTGACAGCATTTCCTAAAACCCGGCTCAGCTCTGGTGGCTCTGACAGCATTTCCTAAACCCGGCTCAGCTCTGGTGTCTCAGTGACAGCCCTGCCTAAACCCGGCTCAGCTCTGGTGTCTCAGTGACAGCATTTCCTAAGCCCAGCTCAGCTCTGGTGTCTCAGTGACAGCATTTCCTAAGCCTGGCTTAGCTCTGGTGTGTCAGTGACAGCATTTCCTAAGCCCAGCTCTGCTTCTTTTCCAAGCACAGATACTGGAAGTTGTGAAGATGCAATTTCTGCCCCTAAGTCTGTGAGAGCAGAAAGAAATGAAAGCGAATTCTGTGTTTGCCCCAAACCCCCTCTGTTAATGCATTCCTGGTCCCAAAGTCCCTTGGAAAGTGGTACAACTTAAAGAACTTTAAAGCCCAGCTGCTTCTAGGGGACGGCTAAGTGCTTGTTAAGGTGACAGGTCTGCATTGTTGTGTCTTAGTCTGAGGTGGTTTCCTAAACCCTCTTGGTTGTAGGAAACGCAAGGAAAGTGGTTGGTGAACAGACATGGTTAATTGTGATCTTGAACCCAGATGAGTGAAGAGCATCCTCTTACAGAGCAAGAGTCTTAGGGACAATCTCTCTGCTGTGAGTCTTTATCTTACTGAATTAAATTTTACCTGGAGGTTCTCTGGGATTTTCCTGTGGAAGGACTAAAGTCTAGCACTTGCCCGAGTTCAGGATGGTTCCTCTCAGAGACATTTCTGCTCTGGGCTTGCAGCTTGTTCTTGGTAATTTAGGTACAGAAATGCGTTTGACTCAAGATTTAATTTCTTGCTATGACATCTGTACCCATTTATAAATTCATTACTTGATTTGTGTTTATTCCTTATGCAGTGTGTTGTGTATCAAGTGTTTAAACAAAATAATTTTTTACTTAGTCTCTTGGCTGTCTCCTCTGTAGCTGTAGGAAAGTCACCCTGAAGGGCAAAGAATGCCTTTAAACCTTGCCCTTTGGCAGTGGGAAGTCCTTCCCCCGTGTCCTGGCACTCCAGGCCCTTGTAAATAATCTCTCCAGTTTCTTGTTGGCTCCTTCAGGTGCTGTGAGGCCACTCTGAGGTCACCCCAACCTTCCCCTGTCCAGGTGAGCCCCCCCAGGTGTCCCAGCAGAGCTGCTCCATCCTCTGAGCATTGGGTGCCTCCTCTGGATTCTCCAGCAGCTCCAGGTGCCTCCATGCTGGGCTCTGCAGGTGGGGCTCCCCTGGGCGCAGAATTCCCCTTTCCTGCTGCCCATGCTGGGCACAGGGGTGGTTCTGGGGTGGGAGTGCTGGGAAAGCTGTCCCTGCTCAGCTCGGGGTGTGTGTGGGGCCTGGGCAGAGGTGTTGCACAAGCCGGGGACAGGGCTGGGTCTGGTGCTTTTGCAGAATTCCCAGAACTAAGGCACAGGGTGTCAGCAGCGGCTGTTCCCAGTCACTGGGTCACTGCTCTGTACCCAGGGCTTGCGCTCACAGGAAGGTGACGTTCTGCCCTGGCCCCTCTGAGCAAGAAAAGCTCCTGAGAGCAAAGTTTCCAAATGTGCTCTGGAAATAGATCCTGCTGGCCAGCTGCTCTGTGCCCCACGTGTGCTGTGGGAGGTGCTGCCAGCGCTGCAGCCCTGTCCCTCAGCCCGTTTTCCATCCTCTGGGTGGGACTAACAGAGCCCTGGGCTGCCAGGGGGCTCTCACTGCTACTGCTCTGAAAACAGAGGCTGCTGGAAGGGTAATTTCAAAAACACGGGGCAAGCCATGGAAAGGGTGTTTATCCTAAAGGGAAGTACAGCTGGTGGGCACATGGAGTCAGATTTCATTAACAGATAAAAACCACATGCACATCACGTGCTCATTGACAGCAAAACACCTAATTATTCTTAGGTGAGAAGCGCAACAGATTTTTTTCCCATGGAATTTTTGTCAGCGTTCCAAACTTTGGAGCAAAGCTGTGGTTTGGCAGCTGGTGGGTTGCCTTATGAGCCCTGTGTTTAGTAAGTTTGCCTGTGTTTTTTACACTGTATTTACCCCTATGGTACATGAAGATCCCCTGAACTTCAGTCCTTGTTATCCTCTGGTGGCTCCTGCCCAGGTCCCTGCTCTCACAGTTGAGCACAGACCCCGCTGTCCCTGAAATGCTGGTGTTGTATGGGGGGTGCATGGCATTCAGACCTTTCCTGCTCCGAAGACCCCTTGTGTCCAAGCCCCTCAGGACAGTCCCTTTGTCACACCCAGGCAAATGTCCCAAACCTCGTGGTTCAGCTTTGGTTCAGCATTTCCCTCCGGGCTGTCCCAGGCAGAGCCATCACCTTCCTGGCTGTCAGCAGCCGGTCCCGTGCAGAGCTCCTGTGGCTGCAGAGTGTCCCTGTGCCCTGGCAGCAGCTGAGCCCGGCCCTGGAGAGGGGAGCTCTTCCAGGAAGGAGCAGCACAGCGCTTTCCTGGCGCCGTGTGTGTGTCCTGGCTGGCTGGGTGAGGGGACGGAAGGGACAAGCCATGTGCTGTGCTCTCTATTTCTGGCTGCAGGGGCACGGTGTGCCCTGTGAGTCACTGTTTGTGTCCTGCTCACCCTCAGGTAGTGTTCCCAGGTGTTCCACAGGGCTGTCAGAGAGGCTGGAGTGTGAGGAGAAGGGAGGGATCTCAGAGCCCTTCTCAGCTGCTGACAGCCCTGAAGAGCCCTGGCAACATCAGCTTTAGACATCTGAAAGCAGTGATGGGTTTTTTCCCCCAAAATAGAAACAAAAGAACCTCTTTGATAGCTGAATCACCTCCTGACTGAAGAAAGTGTCTGTTCTATTGTGTTCTTCGTGCTGTGATCCAGTAATTGCTCTCTGGCTTTATAAGGAAAGATCTAGAGCTAACCCAATGCTTGAGGCAGCTTCTCCGCACTCTGGGAGCACTTCTGTAGGAACCACTTTTGGAGTCGTGTCAGAAATGTTGCTGCCTGCAGAGGATCCTGGGAATGAGTGCTCTGTGCCCCGGGCTGAGGAGCCACAGTGGCCCTGGTGTGAATTTGGTGAAGGCTTTGCCTGTTCCTGGGGCCCAAGCCAGGGATACATCTCGTTTGGTGCCTGACTCACTGTTCCATGGAGCAGGAGCTGGGAGCAGCTGAGGGTGACTTTGGAGATCACTCCCTGGTTATTTGCCTGAGAGCTGGGAATTCCATCCTGTTCCACTCAGATTTGTGGCAGCCAGCCTTCCAAGTTATCACTGCCTTTGACACGAGTGGTTGGTTGCCCTGCCCAGTCCCTGCCAGTTTGCTTCAGGGCTGGGTCACACCATTGCAGAGGTCCTGGGCACTTCTTCCCAATGGGAATTGCTGTTGGAAGGAACCAGGTGTGCCACTGTAGTCTTCCAGGTTAAACTGGGAGCCAAGTGTTTGTCACCTTGTTACTGTAATGAAAACCAAATAAATCTCTGCCTTGCCACATGCTGCATTGTCTGATGTTGGTCTTTCCAAATGCCTCCCAGCTTCCCCCACCACAATTTGTCTCTTCCCTTTGCTCTGGGGACGTCAGTGTTGATTCTCTGTGCCATGCTGCCCATCCAGAGAGGGCCCTTTGTGCTGCTTTCACACCTCAGCAGCAATGAACTGTGAACGTCCTCCCAAAATATCCATTTCCAAGCTACCTTTGAAGGGAGCTTGTATTATAAATAAATGGAATTGCTCATCCCTCTGCTTCTCTCAGATTAAAGTGAAATTATCTTGATCTCAGGAGTCAGAGAAGACACCTGTCAGGCACAGCAGTGGGTGAGTCATATCTGTGACAGCAAGATTTCTCTCAGTGACACTTCCTTAAATGTCAAAATCTCATTCCCATTCCGCTGTAGCTGCTCCGCTCTCCAACTTCAATTAAAAACTTCGGAATAATTCCAAGCATTTATGGGTTTGTCCAGCCTCACCCAGATTTTAATTGCTACCTGTGCGTTTTCCTCAGAGAAGAGAAGTGATGAACGTGTCCCAGCGGAGCCGTGAGTCACTGCCTGGCAAGGTGTGGCTGCAGTCCTGCACTCCTGGGCTCTCAGTGCTTCCCCACGGGGCACTGCCAGCACGGGCAGCACTCATTCCTCGAGCAGTTCTTCCTGCGTGGAACTAGTGGGGATGCTTAAGGCAGGGTGAAAGGAAAAGCACTTCACTGTGAAAAGAAAATGCTTGAATTCCACCGTGAACACTCCGTGTGTGTTGGGGAAACACCCATTTATTTCATAGAATCAGGGAATATCCTGAGCTGGGACTCAAGGATCATTGAGTCCTGTCCCTGCACAGACACCCCAACAATCCCATCCTGGCATCCCTGGCAGCGCTGTCCAAGCTCTCCTGGAGCTCTGGCATCCTCGGGGCTGTGGCCATTCCCTGGGCAGTGCCAGCACCCTCTGGGGATGAACCTGAGCCTGCCCTGGCCCAGCTCCAGCCCTTCCCTGGGTCCTGTCCCTGTCCCAGGGAGCAGAGATCGGAGCTGCCCCTTAGGAGGAGCTCAGGCCCTGATGAGTCTCCCTCACTTTGGGTCAGCTGCAAGGAGAAGCCCCCAAACCACTAATGTGGGATGACATAATGTAGGAAATGGCATTTTTCCTGGATGCTGCTTCTCTAGTTTGAGATACTGAAGGATTGGATGAAGACTCCTTTTCCCCTCTTACCTTGCTGATGGCAGGCTGGGATTCCAAGAGGGTCAAAGGATCAAAGGGCCATGTGGGCCAAACTCAGGAGTGAAAATGAACAGAATTAGCAAGGCCTTCTATGTTCCTTGTTGGCTGCTGCAGGAAATACACATCCCAACAGCAGTGCCTTAGAAAACCCTTGGGCTGCTCTTCTTGCCAGGCTTTGGCATGGAAAAAGTGTTCAGCAAAACTCTTAAAACATGAGGGGGTTTTTAAGGGAGGTGGGACTGAACAGGTGCTCCCTACACTCTGTCCAACAGGGTGATGGTAAGTTTGGTTGGCACCCAGACCCATTATCCCCTTAAACTGTTGGGTTTTTTTCAGTTTTTCAGTTATTTTTTTCTTTATTCATTTTATTCAGAATAACAGAGGAGTGGCTTAGCTGTAGTGAAATACTGGAGAAAATTCAGTGCTGAAGCAAGTAGCACTGACATATGGTGGAGCTAAATTGGGTTGGAAGTCTCAGGAAGAATCCTTGAGGAGTTGGTGGATATTGGTAACAGAATATGTTACTATGGGCTCCACAGAGTGAAATTGTTAGAACTCCTCTGTCTCCAGCCTGTGTGCCCTGTGCACCTCGTAGTGACAATGGTGTGTTAAGAGGAGGGGCTTCCAAACCAGGGGCAGCGGGTTTGGGTATTTTTATTGCCCCAGGAGAGCCACGGAGACAGGGCCCTTCTCGGCGTGACTCCCAGAGCTGTGGCACTGAGGGTGCTTTGTGCTCCAGCCCTGGGCACAGAGGCACAGCCCTGTCTGCCCCAGGGAGCTGCTGTCCCTGAGCCCAGCTGTGCCCTGCAGGCTGGGGCCATGGGGGCTCCCGGGCCGTGGGGCATAGTGGATTGTGGAGCTTACAGGGATGACAGCATAGTGCTCGACTTCTAGTAGGCAGAAGTGTCCTAAGAGTAGGTCTGCTGTGGGGATTGTGTAGGAGTCGAATGTTAGGTCTTTGAGATCAGTGTATTCGTAGGTTCAGTATCATTGGTGACCGATAGCTTTCTGGTTAGATCGGGTTCCTTGATTTTGTCTATTACGTGGAGGATTTGTAAGGACAGCAGGGCGAGCATGACCAGCACTATGGTTGGGAGAATCGTTCAGACGAGTTCGATTTCTTGTGCATCAGCTGTGCTTGATGACAGTTTTTGTGTAAGTATGTGGCTTAATAGGTAGAGCACGAGGTTGCAGATTGCTAGTGCAGCCGTTAGGGCGTGGTTGTGGAATCCTATCAGTTCTTCTGTGATAAGCGAGGAAGCATCTTGGAAGTTAAGTTGTGAGTGGTTGGCCATGTTTAGGTAGAGATGGTGCTGGGTTTTCACCTGCAGTTTAGTCCTGAGAAGGCTATGTAATTGTTTTGCTAACATCTCTTTATGAGAAAGAAGCATCACTGGTCTATGTGGTTGGCTTGAAACCAACATATGGGGGTTCCACTCCTTCCTTTCTTGGACTTGGACGATGGCTGTGCACCCTCTCAGAGCCCCCAGGAGCCCCTCTTGTCCCCAGTACTGGTGCCAGCCAGGCAGCCACGTGTGGCAGGGCTTCCACAATGTGAGACGTGGCTCTGTAAAGAAGACAACAGGAATGTTGTTGCTTGGGATAGCTACAGCTGGAGCTGTAAAACATGGGAGGAAACAGACTCAGGAGCCTTCAGCCGTGTCCTGGGCTCTGAGTGCTCTGCTCCCGGGGTGCTGTGTCTGCCCAGTGTCCCTGGGGTGTGGAGGTGTGGTGCTGTGCTCAGGCACACACACAGGGATGGGGACAGGAGCACTGGTTACCCCAGCCTGGGACACCACAGCCCATCACAGTCCTGAGCTGCACAGAGGAGCCCCAAAATGTTCCTCTGCCAGCCCGTGCGGTGCCACGGACACTCACAGAGCTGGAGCGTGTCCCTGTGGGGCTGCTGTCCTGCTGTGCTGGCCCTGGTCAGCTGAGGGAGCGTCCCTGGCTGTGTCCTGAGCTGTGTGCTCGGGGAACAGCACGAGCTGTGAGGCACGGCTGGCACCGGGCCCGGAGCAGGGCAAACAGCACCCACACACTGCGTGGAACAGCACAGCTCAGCCCCTGCCAGCTGCTGCTCACAGGGGTTTGGGCTGCCCTGTTCGCTCACCGCAGCCTTGGGAGGTGTTTGCAGCCACTTGGGAAGCGGAATATCCTACTCAGAAAGAATGCAAATTCTATTAGCTGTGCAACTTGTCTCAACTATTGAACTCTTTAAAGTCATAATTCAGAAGTGAAGCCTTTTCCATTGATTCATTTCCATCTCAATGCCACAGAAGTTACCGACTGGGCCACACCTATAAAAACACCCATGAGGCTGATTGTTAAGCTGTGTTACAAGCCCTGGCTGGTTACCTGGGCAGGTACTGTCAGGAGCTTGGCTGTGGCTGGATTTGCTGGGCTCCAGTTCCTCTCTCTTTGCTGGTTTGCTTTGCTGTCACCCAGGTACACTCCAGATGGGGGGTACATTTTAGCTGTACCTTCATCTCATTCCAGTGTTGCAGCACACCTCATTCTGAGCTTTACTGATTTTTGCTCAGTGGTTCCAAGGTTGAACCTTTCCTCTTTATCCTCACATCAGTATTTTTGTCAGCGTTCTCTTGTGTCTGTCCTATTGTAGCTTCCCCTTGGTGGTGAGCAGGGCAAGAAAACACCCCAGGTTCAGGTTGTGAGGGGGATGTGGGGCTGGTTTGGTGTTGTGAGGCACCATCAGTGTGAGGGGATGAGCTGTGCCCGTGTCAAAGCCCCTGTCTTGCTGGCTGTGGCCCAGGTGAGCCCCCTGACAAAGGTGTACAGGCGCCTGCACAGGCTCTCTGCATCAGCACACCAAAACCAGGCACTGCACTCCTCATTTTACACATTTCAAACCTTTTGTCTGAGTCATGTTATACATATGACTGCTTGAATGATCCCAGGCAAACCCCAAATCCCTCTGGAGGGCTCCAGCACAGCCACAGGAAGCAGGGAGCCCTGGGTTCCCCAGACCTGAGTGAAGAACAGTGAGATCATGTCAGCCAGAAGGTCCTAGAAGGAGAACAGCTTCCCCTGAGAGCTGGCAGCCCTGCCCTGAGCCGTGCTGCTCAGTGCTGTCTGTCAGCCCAGTTTAATTTGGAGTATTCTCTGCTTTCACCCCGTTCTGCACAAACCTCTCCATTACTTGCATGCACAAGTACCACGTCCCCATCCCAAAGTCAGTGTTGGGTTTCAGGCACTCTGATATAAACTGAAAGAGAAGATGTTTTCCCCTCTAATCAAAGCAAAGCTGTTCTCTCCAGGGATCTCAAAGACGTGGGAAGCAGTGGGGGAGAGTTGAGCTTACTAATGAGCCCTCCACCAAAGGCTCTTCTGTGGCAGAGGGTTTTATATTTGAAAGTTGAGCTGCTTAAACTCAAAGGAAGGGAACTTATTTTGAAGAAGGAAGCCATGTAGTGCATTTCAGACTAGGTGCTGATGTGGGGAAGAAGGTGTGCACACCTGGCAGAAACAGCTGCACCAACGAGAGGGTTTTGCCAGAAGCCCAGAAGTGCCCTTCTGCCTGTGAAATCAGAAGGGAATTGCTGTTTCTGCTGAGAGGAGAGCTGCTGGGGTTGGAAAAGCCGCTGTCTCCCACCCTGGCTGCCGAGAGCTCCTCGTGTCTGAGCAACTGCGTGAGTCTGATGTCTCTTTGTGCAGCCTCCTCCTCCTGGCACTGCCTGAGCAGCCCCACGGAGGGGGTGCCTGAGCTCCTCCCCAGCCCGAAGCGTTCTGCTGAGAGTGAGCTGGGCTGTGGAGATGTGGAGCTGGGGAACAGAGCACTGCCAGTGCCCCAGCAGGGCTGGGAAACAGGAATGGCTGAGGCAGGGGAGCAGTACCAGGTGCTCCAGGGTGTCCAGGACACCTGCAGTGGTGGGCTGAGCTCTGAGAGGGCTGAGCTGCCAGGAGCTGTGTCCCTGGAGATGTGCTGCTGGTTCTGAGGGAGGGCTGGAGCTCTGCAGCTGCTGCTCAGGGGGCTCACCTTGTCCCTGCACCTGTCCCTGCGCCTGTCCCTGCGCCTGTCCCTGCACCTGTCCCACCCTGCTGCTGGCACGCGACTGCCCTGGCTCCTGGGTTCTGCTCATGGAGATTAATTAATGCTGCTCCTTGCCTGGAGATTTGGTGGTGATGCTCAAACTGCTGTGTCAAGTGCCAGGAGCACGGGTGGGTGCTGCATCCCGACCCTTCTGTGCAGTCAGACAGAAAAGGCAGCTGTATGAGGGAATGAGGCTGTAACCCACAGATCCCTCCTCCTTTGGGCCCTTCTTTGGGCACTTCGTAGCGGTTAATGCTGCCTGGGCTACCTAAGCTCTGGGCAGCACGTTCTCAGGTGATAACTCCCACTGCCAGGGGCAGGAGCCCTGTCAGTGGCAATGGTGGGTCACACTGTGGTGGCTGCCCAGCACGTGAGGGTCAGCAAGGCCGGGTGCCAGGTCCTGCCTGTGGGTGACACCCTGAACTCTCCAGGCTGGCCCAGAGGGGCTGGACAGCTGGGAAAGGCCCTGGGGGCTGGACACCAGCCCAGGGGGTGAGAGGGGCAGGAGGCTGATGGCCCCTGGGCTGTGCCAGTCCCAGTGTGGGCACAGCCCCAGAGCAGGGATTGTCCCCTAGGGCAGGGATTGTCCCCTGTGCTGGCCCTGCTGAGGGATGCCCTGGGATCCTGGGGCAGCTCTGGAGAGCCCTGGAGGGGCTGGAGGGTGTCCAGGGAAGGGAACTTGAGTGCAATTTAAACAGGGCAGGGTCAGGCCTGGGCAGGATTATGTTTAGAGGCTTCCACACCTCAGAGCTGTTACTGTTGTTTGAGGTGTGGGAGTAGGAATCCTTCCCTAAACACACAGCCCCAACAGCTCGTGCTGGCACACGTGGACACACAGCAGCAGAACCTGACCCCAAATCCAGTACAAGCTGCTCCTGTGGACACTGAAAAGTGGAGCAAATTTATGGGCAGGCGTGGCACTTCCAGCTGCACCAGGGGAGGGTCAGGCTGGACAGCAGGAGGAATTTCCCTATGGAAAGGGTGGTCAGACTCAGGAACTGCCCAGGGAGGGTTGGAGTGCCCAGCCCTGGGGGGTTTCACTGCCCTGTGGATGCAGCACTGGGGACAGGGGCAGTGGTGGCCTGGGCAGGGCTGGGAATGGTTGGACTCAATGTGATCAGAGGGGTTTTCCAGCCTGAACAAGTCTGTGATTTTCTGGCTCTCGGGTTCTGTGTTTGCACAGATAAGGAGATCTGGCTGCCCCTGGGTTTGGGAAGCTGGCACGAGGTGCTGTCTTCAGCTGTGACTAGGGAGTTTTCAGTACTGATGGAAGTTATGAGGATTGTATTTTGATTTTGTGTGAGCTAGCTAGCACTCTGCAGTTAGAGACTCACAGAAATATGCTGTTACCCATACAGCAAACGTAACAGTAGTACTTCAAAAACTTTTGGCATATTTTCTTTTCTTTTTCTGCTGTATTTTAATTTACAAGTTGCTGACTGTGGCCATTTGGCTGGAGTCTCTCGGGTTCCCTTAGCACTGCAGGGACATTTGTTACAGCAAAGCCTCCTGCACCCAAACCTCTCCCCATCTTCCTGGAACTAAACATCACAACAATTCCAAACACCAAAGTTCCTGAGAGAAGTTCAGGCTTTGGAATTTTAAAATATTCCTGCTTTTATCAAAATAGTACATTTTAATGGGTTGCAAATATTTGGTTTATTACATTACACAGTTCTTTGGTGCTCAACTACTGCCTGCTTCACCTTTTTTTTTTCTTTTTGGTCAGAGCTGGAGGTGATTGCTCCTGTTGCTGCCTTGCCTACCCCTGCCTGGCTGAAAATCCTGGGAATGTCTGGGGTGTTTTCCATGGGCAGCAGTGCTCCCTGCTGTCCTGGGCTCTGGCTGCAGCAGGGACATTCCGCAGCTGTGCCTCAGCCTCTGCTGCTGCCTTCAGCCCCAGGGCTCCCAGGTGTTCCGCTGAGCTCTCCTCCAAGCTGCTGCCGTGGTTACGGAATTCCAGACTGGATTGGGCTGGAAGGGACCTCAGAGCCACCCAGTGCCACCCCTGCCCTGGCAGGGACACCTCCCACTGTCCCAGGTGCTCCAGCCCAGCCTGGTCTTGGGCACTGCCGGGATCCGGGGGCAGCCTTAGCTTCTCAGTGTGCTGAAAAAGAAAACATTTGGAATGGGAAAGACTTTTCCCACAGCTTTGGATTTTCCCGATATTTTCAACCCTATGGTGCTTGAAAATTTAAACAACGGATGTGGAAGCCCAGGATTTGAGGGGACAGGCAGTGTAATGGCCCCCTCTGAAGTGGCTATTGCTGCTTTTCTTGACTTTCCGTCCCAAGGAGGAATCGCAGAAATCGCGATTTTTCCATTTCCACACGTCCCCACTTGGTGGCACCGTTGGTCCTCATTACGCCGCTCTTACAACTGCGGTTTTACTAAAAACCACTCAAACTTTTGGGGTCTTTCCAACCCAGCTTCTGCACGTGAATGAAAAGAGGGACAAGTAGGATTTTTTTGTTTGTTTGTTTTGTTTAATGACTACAAAGTTATGGAGATTGATCTTAATGGACTGGCTTCAGTGGGTCATGGTTTTTAATCTTTCTTTAAAGTGAAAAATATGTAAAACACAAGGAAATGATTCTGAACCCATTTCCAACATTCACACACTCTGAGTCTGTGGCTAGAATACTGATAAAGGAGGAGTGTTTGTATGGAAATGCTCTATCACAAGGTAAAAATTGAGGATTCATTTTTATACCCTGTAAGAGTGAATGCATCATTTCCATCTGCTAATTCAGGAAGTCCAGGGATGGATTAATAACCACAGGACCAGAGGGCACAGCAGAGCAGATGGGCAGCAGGGCTGGCTTAGAGCAGGAATTCCCTAGGATAGCTTCCATTCGTGTTCATGGGGGGACATCTGCTTCATGTGGGGACATCTGCTTCATGTGGGGACCTTGGCTTCACCTGGGGACATCTGCTTCATGTGGGGACCTTGGCTTCACCTGGGGACATCTGCTTCATGTGGGGACCTTGGCTTCACCTGGGGACATCTGCTTCATGTGGGGACCTTGGCTTCACCTGGGGACATTGGCTTCGCCTGGGGACATCTGCTTCATGTGGGGACATTGGCTTCACCTGGAGACATTCATTTCACCTGGGGACATTGGCTTCACCTGGGGACATTGGCTTCATGAGAGGACATTGATTTCACCTGGGAACATTGGCTTCACCTGAGGACATTGGCTTCACCTGGAGACATTAATTTCACCTGGGGACATTGATTTTACCTGGGAACATTGGCTTCACCTGGGGACATTGGCCTTCACCTGGGGACATTAATTTCACCTGGGGACATTGGCTTCACCTGGGGACATTGGCTTCACCTGGGGACATTAATTTCACCTGGGGACATTGGCTTCACCTGGGGACATTGATTTCACCTGGGGACATTGGCTTCACCTGGGAACATTGGCTTCCCCTGGGGACACTTGCTGGCCTTGGCTGGCCCCGGTGGGGCTGAGCAGGGGCAGCTCTTGGGCTGCCATTGAGGCCAGCACCGTTTCTCTTCCTGCCCACAAGCAGCTGGCTGCGAGCTCGTGGCTCTGCAGAGGGGCACTGGCAGAGTTCTGTGCTCCAGCATTTCACCTGAGATGGGTTGGCAGCTCTCACTGGGGGTGGGCAGGCCCTGGCACAGGTGCCCAGAGCAGCTGGGGCTGCCCCTGGATCCCTGGCAGTACCCAAGGCCAGGCTGGACACTGGGGCTGGGAGCACCTGGGACAGTGGGAGGTGTCCCTGGGTGGCCCTGGATGGGCTCTGAGTCCCTCCCAACCAACCCATTCCAGGATTCCATGATTCTTTCCCACTCCCTGTTGCTGCTGGGGGGCTGAGTTGGGGTGCACAGCCCCAGAGGGTCAGTGGAGGATCTTTGGGGGTTTCCAGGGTCAGGATCAGCAGCAGAGGGGAATCACTGATTCCTTCTCTTGGAACCTGTTACTGGGGAGCAGCTTGCCCTGTGATCCTGAGCAGGTGGCTGCAGGTGCCCGTGTTAATTGTGCTTAAAGTGCATCAGGTTAACATTTTCCTTCAGGCTGGCTGGAGTAAATTGGGCACTCGCTCCCCTAATTAACTGTTGAATGGGAAGTGTCTGATCTGCAGAGACACAGAGCACTTGATGCCCCTGCCGAGCTGAGTGATCACTTCAGCACTGCGTGATTCCTCCTGGAGACAGCCCAGAAGCTGCCCAGGGACCCTTCAGCACCAGACATGGACACACGGGTCACTGACTGGGAATGCTCATCCCAGTGACTGGGAATGTCCCAATTCAGTGACTGGGAATGCTCATCCCAGTGACTGGGAATGCCTCATCCCAGTGAGCTGGGAATGTTCATCCCAGTGACTGGGAATGTCCCAATTCAGTGACTGGGAATGCCCCATCCCAGTGACTGGGAATGCCCCATCCCAGCAGATCTGTCTCTCCAGCTCCAGATGTCCCTGGCTCAGCACACGGAGCGCTGCCCTGGGAGAATCCACAGGTGATCCAAATGATGGATCTGGCTGCAGAGAGATCTCAAAGCAGCTGCTGTGTGCCCCCATCCGGGACAGGGAGCCCCTGGGAGCTCTCAGGTGTGCTTTACTTCTAGAGTTCTGCAAGGAGAGGGGACTTGGCCTCGATGAGTCCTGGGGGTTCACGCCTAACACAGGGTCCCGTGTGGGGAAAGGTGGAAATCATGGAAACGCTGCTGAGTGCATGCGGGGCAAAAGCGAGGAACGAATCCAGTGAGGGGATTTCCTGGGGCGCTCCATGGCCCCCGGCTCCGGGAAGTGCCAGCGCCGCGGGCAACAGAGGGCACTGCTCCCGCACCGATGGAGTCTGCATCCGGCATCCCGCATCCCGCACCCTGCATCCCGCATCTTTCACTCTGCATCCCGCATCCCGCATCCTGCATCCTGCATCCCGCATCCTGCATCCCGCATCTTTCATCCTGCATCCCGCATCCTGCATCCCGCACCCCCCTTCCCAGATCTGACATCCTGGATGCCGCATCCTGCACCTGGTATCCCACATCCCGGATCCCCCATGCCATGTCCCGCATCCCAGATCCAGTATCCCTCATCCCATATCCTGTATCCCGCACCTGGTATCCCACATCCAGGATCCCAGATCCCATATCCTGTATCCCGCACCTGGTATCCCACATCCAGGATCCCAGATCCCATATCCTGTATCCCGCACCTGGTATCCCACATCCAGGATCCCAGATCCCATATCCTGTATCCCGCACCTGGTATCCCACATCCAGGATCCCAGATCCCGTATCCTGGATCTGGTACCCCACACCCCACATCCCGTATCCCACATCTCGCACCCAGTACCCCACATCCAGGATCCCATACCCATATCCCAGATCCCATATCCCCTATCCCACACCCGGTATCCCCATCCTGTATCCCACATCCCCCATCCCATATCCCCCCTCCCACACCCGGTAGCACCCATGCCAGATCCCAGATCCCGAATCTCACATCCCATATCCCAGATCCCCCATCCCATATCCCACATACCCCATCCCGGATCCAGGGTCCCCCATTCCGCCCGGCTCCTCGTCACGCCGCACTCATCGGGGTTTCCCAAACCCACAAGGACTGTGTTCTGTTAACTGCTCCATGGTCGGGGCAGGGGAAATGCTCAGCCCTGGGCACAGCCACTGCCAGGGGCTGGGCTGGCTTTAATGCTTGTTCCTCACGCTGCAAAAAGCAATCAGAGGGAGAAGCCAATCGAGGAAAAAACATTTCCTTAAATTATTTTTTTTAATTAGTATCTTACAAAAAAATGCATATTAGAAAGTAAGGATTTACAACTGCACAAATGGGTTTTAGCTGCTTAGAATGAAACGACTGAGGAGTGACAAGTCTCTCCCAGGCAGCTGTGATGAAATATTAATTGGATAAAAGCTTTAATATAGATTTTTAAAGCAGCTTTTTTCCTTTCGATGTAACATATTAGAGCTGGAAACTGCTCTCATCCGCTGCTGTAAGAGCAGATGAGGACCTGACTCTCTGCCACTGTGGACATTTCCTACTGGTTCCTCAGTCATTTTTTATAGGAGGAATTAAGAAGGAATTAGGAGTGGAACAGGAGAGGAAATACAAAAGACAGATTGGAGGAGAGAGATCAAAGCAGAGAGAGGTTGGGTATGCTGGAGCAGAGGTGTCAGCCAGCAAATGAACTCGGGAGGATTTTGTCCCCTCTGTTCCAGACAGAAGAATGCATCAATTCACTCCTGAGCTTTCAGCACAGAAACACGCGAGAGCGTCTGGCTCTGGATCCCTGCTCAGAGAGGCCTGGCTTTATAGCTGGGGTCTGCTGCACCCCTGGCTTTATAGCTGGGCTCTGCTGCACCCCTGGCTTTATAGCTGGGCTCTGCTGCACCCCTGGCTTTATAGCTGGGCTCTGCTGCACCCCTGGCTTTATAGCTGGGCTCTGCTGCACCCCTGGCTTTGCACCTGGGCTCTGCTGGATCCCTGGCTTTGCACCTGGGCTCTGCTGGATCCTGCAGCACTCCTGCAATGCTGGGTCAGCTCCCAGTCCAGCCAGGGGGATCTGGGCAGGCAGAGCAGGTGATGGGACAGGCATCAGTTCTAGCACAGCAGCTTTCTGTGCCTGAGGAGCAGCAGCAGCAGCAGAGCCTGCAGGGGACAGAGCTGGGCTGGGCTGGGCTGTGCTGGTGACCCAAGGCAGAGCCTGCAGCTCAGCTGGGCTGGGCTGGAGCTGCGGCCATGAGCTGCCCCTGAGCTGGGTCACACAATCATCCCAGACTGGTTTGGTTTGGAAGTGACCTCAAAGCCCACCCAGTGCCACCCTGCCATGGGCAGGACACCTTCCCCTGTCCCAGGCTGCTCCCAGCCCTGTCCAGCCTGGCCTGGGTTGATTTTGTGCCAGATTCACCATGGCATCTGCTCTGACCGTGGTTTTTCCCTGGTCGCTGGGGGCATAGGTCTGGGTTTGCAGGGCATTGCAATTCCTGCATCCCTGGCATGGCAGGGAGCCTACGAGCTGGGGATTGCTCCTCATCCTTGATCCCTGGCTGTTTCACTGCCTTCTCATTTCCAGTGTGGGGGTATTTTCCACACACAGCTCAAACCATATGAGCAATCAAGATGCAGCAAGACATGAAACCCAATATTTTACTGCAGCTCCAATTTATAACTTTTCTTTTCATCTTCCAACTCTGTAACACTGTCAGAGAGTCGATCAAGTTTCTCTAGAAAGATTTCTCCTTTAGAAATTGGTGTTTATTACATGCCAAGGCACTGCTGATTGATTTGAGAGATTAGTGGTTTTCCCCCTCTCAGAGTTGTCTCCGAACAGAGCCTCCCCTGCTGAAATAAACATCTGAGCATGTGTCCCACAGGGCTGATGCTGGAAGAGCTGCTCCTGGGGAATTTGGGCAGAACTGGGGAAAATTCCTTGAGAAGAGAAACCATTGGCTCATTAGGACAATCTTTTGCTCTGTGGCAGTTTCATGACTGAGAGGAGAGGCTTTGGACATAACCTGAGCTTTCTCTGGGGACAGGAGAGCTTGTGCATAGCTGGGACAAGCCCGGGCTGCTGCTGCTGCTGCTGTGGGTTCATCCCTCCACGCTCCCTGGGAGCATCCCCCTATCCCGAGCCCAGGAGCTCTCCCTCACCCTGCTGGCTGCTCTGGCTCTGCCTGCTGCCACCGGCTGCTGGGGCTCCTGCACACACAGCTGGGGCTGATCTCTGCCTTCCAGAGCTTCTCCGGGGGAAGAGTAAAGGCACAGCGTGCAAGGGCCAAACATCACCATGGAGCCCCATGGCTTGGGTTGGAAGGGCCCTAAAGCCCATCCCACGGGCAGGGCTTGCCCCAGGCTCTGCTCAGAGCCCCGGGCCAGCTGTGCTGTCCCCAGCAGTGCCAGCTGTGCTGTCCCCAGCAGGGCAGGGCTGGGATGGCAGTGCTGTGGCCCACAGTAAGACAGCCAGCAGTGCCTGCCTCATTAATCAGTAGTCGGCATTAGCTGTTCATTAATGAGCATTAACCGTTCATTAATCAGCATTAACTGTTCTGAGGGCAGCCTCAGCCAGTCCCTCTCTCCGGGGAGGAGGGGGATGTTTTGGAGCCCCTCTGTGGGACACAGAGCACAGGGAAGCTGCCACTTGTCCCCGTGGCATTTCCTTGGCACACTTCTGCACTGTTTCATTGAATTTTGTACCAGTGCAAATTGGTGCTGCTTTTTCACAGCCATATGTTCTGTCCAGGCTCCATCCTCCTCCCCCTGTTTAAATGCGCTTTCCATGAGCGTTTTTGCCTTCTGCAAAAGAACTTTAATATTTCTGTTTACTCTTTCGGAGACAAAATCAATATTTGTTAGATGCAATTATGAAGAATGATGGATGCGCTGTCAGGGCCACGAGAGTCGGGAAAATGATGTTATGGCACAGGGCTGTGCTTAACAACACCAGAGAGGAGGCACACACGGGCTGGGCTGCACAGCCAGCCCGGAGCTGCGATGAGCAGCGAGCTCGGGCAGGGCGGCTTCAGCCTGCAGCTGCTGCTGCTCTGGGCAGCACTGAGCGTTTGCCTGAACACGAACCGAGCTCGCCTGGCTTCTGTGCCCCCTGGGGTTTGTTGTCGGGACACTCCCGGGGCTGGCACACGGGGCTGGCACACATGGGTGTCACACGGGGCTGGCACACAGGGCTGGCACACGGGGGTGTCACACAGGGGTGTCACACAGGGGTGTCACACGGGGGTGTCACGTGTGGTTCTGCAGGTCCCCACCACCTCCAGCTGCTCCTGCTGCCAGGACACCCAGTTGCTTCCCATTCTTCCCTTTGCCTTCCATTTCAGTCTTGGTTTAACGCCAGGTGAGCTGGGGGTTATGGCACTGCCCCACCCTGACAGGCCATCTCCCACACTGCTCTTCTCCCAGGTGACAGGGACAGGACAGGGAGATGACCTCAGGCGGGGTCAGGGGAGGTTCAGATTGGAGATTAGGAAAAAATGTCCTCATGGAAAGGACAGGGCAGGGCTGGAGTGGCCATCCCTGGAGGGATTTCACAGCCCCATGCATGTGGCACCTGGGGACATGGGGCAGGGCTGGCCTGGGCAGGGCTGGGAATGGTTGGACTTGAAGGGCTCCTCAAAAATTCTGTGATTCCATGATTCACAGGTTTTATGTTTACACTGATAAGGGAAATCTGGCTCAACAGAACGCAAATCCTGGATGTTTTTAGGCTGGAAAGCCCCTGAGCCCCGTGCATCCAACCACTCCCAGCTGTGCTAGGGCCACCACTGTCCCTGTCCCTTGGAGCTGGCTTTTGGGCAGTGCCCAGGGGCTGTGCCTGCCCTCTGAGCTGCAGACAGGGCAGGAGAAGGGGCCTGAGCCACCCTGAGGAATGTTCAGTGCTCTGCTCTCCAGTGCAGCTGCAGGAGCTGAGGGCAAGGACAGGGACACAGCTCGGCTGGGGACCCCAGCTAATCCCAGCCCAGAGATTCAGATTTATGAGCCTCCTGGGTCACCTAATAGGGGATTTTTCTCCTTATTCCTTTCCTGCCTTGGAGATTTTCCCAAGAAGGGAAGCTCAGAATGTGGTTTTCCCGAGGAGTTTTCCCAGGATGGGTGAGGGGATGGGGATGCTCACCCCAGCTGGGCCTTTATGGACCCAAACCCTCCACAGAGCCAGCTGCCTTTGGGCTTGAGCTTTTTCCCTTCTCTGTGTTCAAGGTTAAACTTTCACTACAGAGAATTACCGGGTAAGAGACAAAGAGCACTGCTCAGGAGGGGTAGGGAAGATAAATTTCACAAAAGATTTTCAGCTGCAGTACCTGAAGATAGATCAATATTTTCTATTTGCCTTAGCACTAAGCTTATTTTCCTTCATCACTGAAGAGATACTCAGTTGTGCCTTCTACCAGAACATTAAACTGTTCTCTGCTGATAAATGGTTAAGAAAGACAAACAATAGCACTTTCCAGGAGCTGCTTTATCTTGCAGGACGACACCAGTCCTTTTGATGCACAGAAAACTCACACTTCTGCCTTACCTCGGAGAGCCCCTGCTGGAGCCCAGCCTGGCTGGCTCCCTGCTGCCCGAGCCCCCACATTCCCCCATGTCCTGGAGCCTCTCGGCGAGGTGTCCCTGCAGGCTGCTGTCCCTGCTCCCCAGGACACGGAGTGATTTCTGGCTGGCTGTGCCCCTGGGGACAGCGGCTGCAGGCGTGTGCTGTCCCTGCTGGGGCGGCTGTGCTGAGAGCTGCGTCTGAAACAGCCCCAGACAGCTCAGCAAGCACAGCTGGAACACAGCCCTGTGTGCGCTGACGAGGTCAGGAGCTTAGGGCCAGCTAGCAGGCCAAGAGAGCGGGGGGAATTAGTGACATTATTAATGAATTGTTAGTGCAGGAACTGCACCGTGCGTGAGGAGGGGAGAATGGCTTCCCCTGCCAGAGGGCAGAGAGGCTCAGCATGCTGGGGGAACCTCCTGGGCAGGTGGAGCAGGGCATGGTCCTGCTGCAGGGCATGGTCCTGCTCTCCTGTGCAGGGCATGGTCCTGTGCAGGGCATGGCTCCTGCTCTCCTGTGCAGGGCATGGTCCTGTGCAGGGCATGGTCCTGCTCTCCTGCTGCAGGGCATGGCTCCTGCATGGCTCCCGTGCAGGGCACGGCTCCTGCTGCTCCCAAGCTGATGGAGAAGAGGAGGGGGCACATTTTGAGCCCTGAGCATCACAAAGGGAGCACACCAGGAAATGCTGGCTGCCAAGTTGTTCCCTGCAAGGCTGTGAAAGTTTAAGTGATAGCAGAATGGTAGTGAAGGGGTTACCATGAGTTCTGAAGGGTACACATGTTCTGATCTTCACTAAATCTCTGGATTCCTATAAATAAATCCATGTAGAGCCCCAGAGTTTAACCCAACAGCACATGGCAGAGGGGGAAATGGAGCAAACCACAGGAGCCACCTGGTTTAGAATGGGCTGGAAACACTCGAGCCAAGGCCTCTTTGCTTGGGGAAGGATGTTTGCTTGCTCCTCCAGCCCAGGGGGTGTTTGCCACCTGCTGAAACCAGGGACAGCAGGATCTGCCCGGTGCAGGACCTGCCGAGGGCTCGGGGCAGGCCTGGGACCCTCAGGGGCTCTCTGGGGTGTGGGATGGGTGTGGGGTCACCCCTGGCCATGTCTGCACAGCTGCTCGTTCCAGGGCTGACAAACACCTGCACTGGGATTGTCTGATTGCACCAGGATTTATTTGGATGTGACCGTGCTTCCAGCTGCCCTATCACAAACATTGCAATTCCTTGCTCAATTGTGTACATGTTTCAAACCCAAATCACATTTGTGTTTTCCAGCAGCTTTACAGCCCTGGCAGATGGAGGGCTGCACAGCCATAGGTCAGGTTTTGCAAAATAAAACTGTATTTTTTCTGGAGAATGGCTCCTACCAAACAGCAGAGAGGATTTAGATATTGTTTTTCAGCGGCATTTGGCTCTTTAAACCCAATTTCACTGTGGAATTGTGGCTGGTGCTCAGGTGCAGGAGCAGGGCGTTGTGGAAAGGCAGAGCTGTGCTAATGGCTCATCCTGGAGGCTGCAGAGGGCTGGAGGAGCAGGAGCTGCTGTTCAGCTGTGCACAGCCAGAGACACGTTTGCTGTCCCTGACAGAACTCCAGAGATGCACAACTGCAGCATCAGCTCATCCCAGCCATCCCTGTCAGCGGCCCCTGCAGGCAGTGCTGGGAGGGGCTGGGGTCTGTGGAGAGATTGGGGACTGTGGAGCTCTCACCCACACAGTGGTGCCACACACCAGTGCCACACAGAGCAGAGTTCAGCTGCCCATGGGGGCACCGGTGGCACTGGTGGCACTGGTGGGTGGCACTGGTGTGTGGCACTGGTGGCACTGGTGAGTGGCATTGGTGGCATTGGTGAGTGGCACTGGTGGCACTGGTGAGTGGCACTGCTGGGTGGCACTGGTGGGTGGCACTGGTGGCACTGGTGGGTGGCACTGGTGGCACTGGTGGGTGGCACTGGTGAGTGGCACTGGTGAGTGGCACTGGTGGGTGGCACTGGTGGCACTGGTGAGTGGCACTGGTGAGTGGCACTGGTGGCACTGGTGGGTGGCACTGGTGGGTGGCACTGGGCTGGCAGGGCAGGGCACTCACCATTCCAGGCACACAGAGCTGCACTTTGCTGAGCTTACAGCCTGAGGAAAACAGAAACAGGCAGACTCTGAGCTTGGTGCAGCTGCACTGGAGGCCTCGGGGGCTGCTGGAGCAGGGCCCCTCCAGGCTGCTTGTGTTGGGTTTGGTTTTGTTGGGTTGGATTTAGAGAAAAGCATTTTCTGTGCTGAGCTCCCTCAGAGACCCTGCACACTCGCCAGTGTGACTGTATGGGGTACGAGCAGTGCCCAGGGACATTGGAGGCGTGAATGTGGGATGGGTTTGTTTGTTGGTTGGTTTTCGAAAGGTGATTCCCCCTCCAGTGCCCCTCCCCGTCCTGCCCCTGCATTTATCTCTCTTTCCAAGGCAGTTCCTCAAACACTCTGTGCACGGAGCCTCCCGACCCTGCTTAGTGCAATCAGATAAACATTGATTGCACTTAACCTCACCGAGCTTCCAGATGGAGACTTTCAGTGGTTAATTAACAGTTGTTAATAGGTGTGGCTGTGGGAGGATGCTTGCGTTCCTCCCCAGCCCTCACCCTGTGCTGTGCCCAGGGCAGCCCGCTGTCCCCAGCTGCCACCCACCTGTGCAGCCCTGCCTGGGACACTGCCTGCACTACCAACAAAAACCAAACAAATAAATGTCCGAGTGCAAGGCCCGTGTCATTCCCGTGATTTGCTCCAGAGGAGCTGCTCCGTGTAGGAAAGTTATTTTTAAACACCATTAATTCCTGTTGTTGCTGCAAAGGTTCTCTTGTACATCCAATTAAAACCCGCGCTTGGTGTAATTTGTAACTTGCGAAAAATCGATTCCAGCGACAAGCCCTTCATGTTCAGGGTTCTGGCATCAGGTGTGTGGCTCTGAAAGGGGGCCCCGGGTGAGGCAGAACATCAGGCAGCTCCAGTGGGGATGGACAAACACCCACCCAGAGGGATGGACAAACACCCACCCAGAGGGACGGACAAACACCCCTGCAGAGGGATGGAAAAGCTCCTCTCCAGGACAAACACCCCTCCAGGACAAACTCCTCTCCAGGATGAACTCCCCTGCAGAGGGACAGCCAAACAGCCCCGCAGGACCAACACCCCGGAGCAGGTGGGAGCCCTGGGAAGGAGGCTGTGTGCAGCACGTGCTCAGCTGTAACATTCCCACTTTCGCCCTTCCCGGGAGCTCTGGCCCTGCTGTCACTCAGGGCCTGCTCCCCAGCATCCCCTTCAACATCACACAAATATTTTCGTCACCCTTTCCACCAACCTAACAAAAAAACCATCACAAGACTTTTGGCTCATCCTTCCTTGCCGGATCTCTTGTGCAGGCTGAGCAAAGCAAAGGTCTCCTCTGGCTGCCAGGCTGCTCTCCATCCTGACTCTGTCTGTCCCCGTGCAGAGCCTCTCCTGTGTCACCCTGATTTTTTAAGTTTTTCTAAGCCTTCTGATGTTTACACTCTTGTAACAAACTTTCTCACACACTTTCTGTAAATAACTCATTGGTTTGCACTCTTTTATGGAGCAGGAGAAATTTGATGGGCTGTTGGTTTGTCCAGTGTCATTGGAGAGGTGGCACTGTCACCCTCCAATCCACTGTCACTTTTGGAAATCTATAAATGTTGGGGTCAGAAAATAAACTTTCCTTTTTTCTTCACCTTGAGAGCAGCAGTGTGTGCTTGTGTTCTTTGGTGTCCTACAGTGACACTCCTGCAGTGACACTCTGTCTGTCCCTGTGCAGAGCCCCTCCTGCACTGACGCCTCCATCCTCCTCCTCCTTTCTCCTCTCCATTGCCAGGGCTGCAGAGGCTCTGTGGCAGTGGGGAGAAGGCAGAGAGGTAATTGTGAGAGGGGCACAGCAGATTTTTCTCCCTGGTGTGAGTACTCGCTCTGGTTTCCCTGCTATTTGTATAAATTACCCATCCTTGCCCATCCACTTTGCACCTCCAGTGCTGCCTTTGCATCCTGAGGATAAAAATAGCAGAGCAATGTTGGTCGATAAAAGATCTGAAAAAGGAATGTCAGTGGGAGTGTGCCTGCCCTATTTTTTGGGTTAATTAAAGTGAGGATGTTTTTTAAAGTGAGGATGAACTTGCAGTTCAGCCTATGGGTTTGTCCTGGCATGGAACCCGAGGCAGGAGCACCTCAGCAGCACCTCTGCAGACCCCTGGGGCTGGGCTGGCACAGCTGGGGTCCCTGTGCCACCTGGGGCACCCCAGCACCTGAACGGGCACTGGGAACCACCCCTGGTCTGCCCCGGTGCCAGCCCTGCCCAGCACCCAGCAGGGCTTTGGGGGCAACCACAGCTCCCTGTGTGGGTGCAGGATTCCCTGTGTGGGTGCAGGATTCTCTGTTTGGGTGCTGCAGGATTCACTGTGGGATGCAGGATTCCATTTGTGGGGTGCAGGATTCCCTGTGTGGTGCAGGATTTCCCTGTTTGGGGTGCAGGATTCCCTGTGTGGGGTGCAGGATTCCCTGTTTGGGGTGTGCAGGATTCACTGTGGGATGCAGGATTCCATTTGTGGGGTGCAGGATTCCCTGTGTGGGTGTGCAGGATTCACTGTGGGGTGCAGGATTCCCTGTGTGGGGTGCAGGATTCCCTGTGTGGGTGCAGGATTCTCTGTTTGGGATGCAGGATTCACTGTGGGATGCAGGATTCCCTGTTTGGGGTGCAGGATTCCCTGTTTGGGTGTGCAGGATTCACTGTGGGATGCAGGATTCCCTGTTTGGGGTGCAGGATTCCCTGTGTGGGGTGCAGGGTGCTCTGTCCAGCCGCCAGAACTGCCCCACACACCCTGGAAATGGAACCTGGCTCTGCTCCCAGCCAGGGCACCTGGGCACCCTCATCCCTGTGGCTCCTGAGCTGGCCCAGCCCCAGTGGAGCAGTGGAGAATCTCTCACAGATGTGTTGCCCATCTATTGCAGATTCATTGCAGATTTGCTGTCAGGGCAGCTCAGTGGCGTTTCCATCCCGAGCAGTTGGTGCTGCAGATGGTCCTTCAGCTCTGTTTGCATCTCAGAGGGATGCCAGGAGGAGAGAGCAGCTCCAGCCCCTCCTGAGCCTGGGCTGTGCCAGCCCTGCTCGCCCCGGGGTGCGCTGGGTCTGACAGGGATGCACACACAGTCTGGTGGCCTGGCAAGAAAATGAACAAACAAAAAACACCCCAAAACACTGCCAAAAATCCCAAAAAAATGAAACAACAACAACAAAAAAAACCCAAACAAAATGAAACAACACACAAACAAATAAACAATCAAACTCAAACATCACAAAAAACAAACAAAAACAAAAACACAAACCAAAAACCGAAAACCAAAACCAAACAAACAAAACCACAAAAACCAGTGATAATGATACACACACACTGGGATGGCCTGGCAAGAAAATAAACAAACAAAAAAACCCCAACTTCAAACAAAACACAAACCAAAATGAAACAACACACAAACAAATAAACAAACTCAAACATCACCAACAAAAAACCAAGAAACCAAAAAACAAAAAACAAACAAAACAAGAACCAAAACAAAGCCAACAACAACAAAAAAACAAACAAAACCCCCAGAAAAACAAACAAACAAACCCCCTAACCAACCAACAAAGCAAAGAGCCCCTCATCTTCTCTGGCTCAGTGCCCCAAACCCCTCCAAAGGAGAACAATGAAAAATGTCAGAGTGCCTTTGGAAATGTAAAGAAAGGCTAAGTTTCAGCTGATTTTTAAAACCAGCCTTTGGAGCTTTTCCTTTCTGCTCTTTGTGGGGGTGCTTTTGCCATTTTATTTAGAGAAATTCTGCTGATTAGATGTTTTACTGCACAGTATGATAATTATGCAAATAAATGCATAGTACCTGTGCTCAGCTTAATATCAAAATCCATTGCATACATTCTTTTTTTTTGTTTTTCTTATTCTCAAGCTCGACAAAACCCACAAATACTGTAGAAGGAAGATAACACTGAGCCCCCTTCGAGCAACATGTGCTCAATCAGAATGTAAAAAATTGCCTTTATTCTCCCATTTGTTAGATGACAAAACCTCCTCTTTGCTGCTGTCCTGGGGGAGCAGACATTCGTTCAAGTAAGGTTTTATTCCCTGTGACTCCAGATCAATTTATTATAAGAGTTCTTAGAATAATGAGGAAAGACTCCTACATGCTCAGAAAAAGACAATGCAGCAGTGAAAAAATAGCCACAGAAAATTGGTCAGAAGGGCAATTTCCAGCTAAGGGGCACATACATTAATCTCTGCTCTGAAAGTCAAGGGTTCTTGCTGCTGCTGGCTTGATTGCTCAGCACTGCCTCACTGGCAATTTAGCCCCAGGCTTTTAAAAAGCCAAGGAGAAACCAAAGAGTTCATGAATGTCAGGGATTTCAGGTCATGGAGCAGCTGAGGCCAGCTCCTGCTGGATGTCCCCATGTGCACATGGACACCATAAGGACAGGGCTGTAAAAGGGACCAAACCCATTCATAGAGGGAAGGAAATCAAAGCCTGGGGCTTTGCAGAGGCTCTGCCTCCTCCTCCTCAGCCCTGTGGGAGCTGGGTGGGCTCAGTGTTTGTTGTTTGGAGCTCAGAGCCCTCATTGTGGTCAGTGTTTGTTTGTTTGTAGCTCAGAACCCTTGTTCACATCTCAGGATTGTCCCCTTTGGGCAGCCCCTGGATGGGGAAGGGAAATTCTTCTTTGAGAAGAAGAATTAAATGTTCCTGTGTTCCCTTTTGAGAGCTGGGCCCATGGAATCCAGCCCTGGCCCAGCTCAGGAGGGACCTGGAGCTGCTGGAGAGAATCCAGAGGAGGCACTCAATGTTCAGAGGATGGAACAGCTCTGCTGGGACACCTGGGGGGCTCACCTGGACAGGAGCAGCTCCAGGCAGAGCTCAGAGCCCCTGGCAGGGCCTGAAGGGGCTCCAGGAGAGCTGCAGAGGGACTGGGGACAAGG
>VZSU01001683.1:54313-97421 GCA_013398715.1 Nesospiza acunhae | reverse complement strand
TCCTGCTGGTTTCTGTGCAATAAATGGTGACACACAGCACTCCCCAGCCCCTGCTCCTCCCTCTGGGGAGGGTTCAGTTCCCAGCCAGGGGCTTGCTCACAACGGAGGGAGCAAAGGAGTCAATGAGTCCTGTCAGACAATGACAGTGTCTGACAGGAGCTGACAAACCCTAAATCACAATTCCTTCTCTCCATAGGAAGCTGCTGGGGGGTAACTGAGTGGGTTTCACTGGTTTAATGCGCTTGTGCTGTGGAGGGGAGCAGAGCAGCTCACCTGCCTGCACAGGACACAGGGCAGGAGTGTCGGGGCAGGACGGCGGGGACGGACGGGGATGAGAGATCTCTGCAGCCAGGTCAGGAACCTGGGGTTCATTGCAAAGGGCCGAGTGCAGGGCCCTGCTGGGAGCTGCCAGCCACAGCTCAGAGCAGGCCCGAGAGAAGAGAGGGGTAGAGAGGATGAGAAGGTAAGAGAGTAAAAGTATAAGAGAGTAAAAGGGGTAAGAGCGTAAAAGGCAACAGCTAAGAGATGAGAGGTAAGAGTGCAAAGTTCCCATTACAATACCATAAATCTTCTTCTGTGTTGAATATTCTGATTCTCACTAACCAATCTAGTACAAGATACAAATCCTATAGCATTTCCATACAGCCTATAAGAACCATTACATTACCATACTGTGTTACATTTTAAACCCTAAAAACTCCTCTTTGGGCCCCTTCTGCCAAGCTGGCAGAGTCTGCTCTGACCCTTGGAGCTGTCTGCAAGCAGAGGGTGTTGTTCCTTCAAAAGGGGATCACCTTCAGCTGGCCACACCATTGTTTTCCAGGTGTTCAGTAACTGAGGGATCTCAAAGCTTGCTTTCATTTCAATCTCGCTTATAGTTTCTATATTCTCAAAATCTTTTGCCAGACAATCATATTTATAAGGCTTTCCTGTTCCATCCTCCCCAACAGAACAACTCCCACCTGCTGCAGAGAAGTTCAGGTTTTGGGAGCTCAGAGCTGTGTGAAGGCAGGCACAGACACGGGGCAGGTCAGGAGGCACAGCTGGGGAATGTTCCTGAGATCCCCCCACATCTGCTCACAAATGAAGGGCTTGTTTCCCCAGCCACTGGGAAAGAGCAGGTTTTGATTCTTCCTGGACTTTATCACTGCTGGTGAGCTCATCCCTGCTCATCCTCTGACCCTGCTGGGTCCTGGCTCCCTCCATGGCCTTGGTGTCACGAGGGCTGTGGGATGTAGGGGGATAGAATATAAGAAAGATAGTGTAGAAAGCAATCTTACCCCTTAAGGAGTGGCAGCTGGGCCAATTATCAAAGATCACGATCAGGCCTGACTTTAACAGGCCACAGCTGTACCCAGTGAGACGAAGATGCTATAAAAGAGCGGGGTGGTGTTAAGAAGGGAACTGGAGTTGGTTGGCTGCTTTAGAAAGGAGAAAGAGTCAGAGCTCTGAGGAGCTGCCCATGAGAAACACCAAGCAGGTATGGAACTTTTGTGATAAGGAGACAACAGCGGGACACAGTGTGAATTAATGGCATTTCTGTTCACCTTTCCAGGTGTTCTGTGCCCAGGTGGGAGCTCTAGGCAGCCCACCCAGAGGTGTTTCCCATCCCTGTCTCCTCCTCTCGCTCACCACCCCAGCTTCAGATCAATCCACAAACTTCATGTATTACAACTGGTGACAGACATCCAAGCCTGTCACAACACCTTGGGATATCCAGCCTGTCTGATGGGATGATCCAGTGTTATTAAAAGACTCACTTCATTTTATTAAAAGAGGGATGAATTATATCAGATCCCTTTGTCAAAGTGGTTAGGCTGTACTGAAGTATTTGGATCTTAATTTGATATTTCATTCTCTGCTTCAGACAGGAGTATTACTAGTGGGACATTTTATGAGTAAAGATAAATTTGTAATAAACCACAGTGCCTATTTAAAACCTCATTATCCCCATCCTATTCTTGCCCTGAGAAGCTGCACATGGGCTTCAGTGCCTGTGGGGAGAGGGGAAAGGCTGGTTCTGTCTGCTCTGGCACCTTGGCCTTCCCAGCTGCTGGGTCTGGGGTGAGGAAGGGCCAGGACAGGGGTGCAGCCAGGTGGGGTCAGGGGCTTTGCCAGGTAACGGGGAAATAGTGACAGGGCAAGAGAAACAGCCTCAAATTATGCCAGGGGAGCTTTAGGGGAATATTGGTAAAATTCCTCCCTGGAATGGGTTGCCCAGCTCTGGCATAGCTGCCCAGGGCAGGGCTGGAGTGCCCATCCCTGTGACAGTTTCACAGGGGTCCCAGGATGAGGGAAGGGATGAGGATCTGACTCCATGTTTCAGAAGGCTGGTTTATTATTTTATGATATATATTATATTAAAACTATACTAAAAGAATAGCAGAAAGGATTCCATCAGAAGGCTGGCTAAGAATAGAATAGGAAAGAATGATAATAAAGGTTTGTGACTGGGACAGAGAGTCTGAGCCAGCTGACTGTGATTGGCCATTAATTAGAAACAACCCCATGAGACCAATCCCAGCAGCACCTGTTGCATTCCACAGCAGCAGATAACCATTGGGTACATTTTGTTCCTGAGGCCTCTCAGCTTCTCAGGAATAAAGATCCCAAGGAAAGGATTTTTCAGAATATATCATGGCTACACATCCCTGGGGGGATTTCACAGCCCTGTGGATGTGTCACTGGGGACAGGGGCAGTGCTGGGGTGCTTGGACTGGGTGGGCTCAGAGGGGCTTTCCACCCTGAGCAGTTCTGTGACTTTGGGGTTCTGTGAAATGCAGTTTGAAAACCACACAGGGCCTGAGCAGCCGGGGGAGTTTGGGGCTGGGGAATCTGGGGTCTGAGCCCCCGGGAGGGTCAGGACCAGGCAGGATCAGAGGTGTGGGTACCCAGAGCAGGGTGTGCAGCCCAGCCTGGCCCAGCCGTGAATCATTCCCTGCACAGCCTGCAGGGCCCTGGCACAGCTCACACCCCGGGCACCTTCTGTTCATTTACACTTTGCTGCTTTTTGGCCGTTTCCCCCAGATTTTAAATCAGCTTTGCCATCCCTGCTGCCAGTGCAGGGAATGATTCACGGCTGTCACGGGCATGGGACCCTGGCACTGCTGCCCCTCCACAGCCCCTGCTCTTCCTCTCGCTCCTCCTCACCCACCCCAGCACCTGGCCCTGCCCAAACCCCCCAGGACGTTTTGGGGTGAGCTGTGCAGCTTTAGGGTCACTGTCAGGGGGTATTTTGGGCTGTCACTGTGCCCGGCCAGGAGCTCCTTCCTGCAGCAGCCCCGCTCTTGCAGCTCCCCTGACAATGTGTGAAATGAACCCAGGCAAACAGAACAGAGATGAGCCTTGTGAAGCTCTCTGGTGCTGTCACACGGTGAGGAGCAGGAAACTTTCTGGCACCTTTTCTGAGCAGGCTGTTCCTGAAATGTGGAACACACACACAGGGCCGTGGGGTGAGAACAGGCAGGAAATATCAGCACAGAAATCATCAGCAATTCACTGCACGTGCAGAGGAGAGGCACCACCCTGCTGCCAGGCCCAGGTGAGGCAGTTTCTGCCCTGGATTTAGAGAGGGTTTGCTTAGAGCCAGCAGTAATTGCTGACGTTCTCTTTGGATTTAGCACACTTTTCTGTACAGGGCTCTGAGCAGGTGAGAAGTCAGAAATCTCTCAGTAGTCCCTTTGTTCCTGCTACTGCTGTGCTGTCAATCACCCTGCCCTAATCTGGTTATTGCCCACCACGAGACCTCTTCAAGGCCTATGAAATCCTCAGGCTAAGTGCCCTGCTGCACAGGGCTGTGCTTGGAGTGCTGTTGGAGGGGATGCACTGCAGCTGGGTGGGCTCTGGGCAGCTGTGCCAGCAGCTGGGAGCGCTGAGGGTGTGCTCAGCTCAGGGTCCAGCCCTGCCTGCAGCTGGGAGCAGTGAGGGTGTGCTCAGCTCACAGGCCCCAGTTCAGGCTGCCTTAGCTGCAGTGGGATGGGCTGGCAGAAGCAGCTGCGGTGGGTTTGGATCAGTGTGAGATGTGATGGAGCCTTTGGGAGTGCTCAGTGATGTTCTGGGAGAGGGAGGCGGGACCAGCTGGGTGAGAGGGGCAGGGATGTGGGTGTGGTGTGGATGATGTGGATGTAGGTATAGATGGGGAGGATCTGGATATGAGTGTGGATGATGTGGACATGGGTGATGTGGATGTGATGTGGAGGATGTGGATGATGTAGATATAGATGTGGGTGATGTAGATATAGATGTGGGTGATGTGGATGGTGTGGAGGATCTGGATATGAATGTGGATGATTTGGATGTAGATGTGGATATGGATATAGATGATGTGGAGGATGTGGATAATTTGGATATGGTGTGGATGTGGGTGATGTGGTTGTAGATGTGGATGATGTGGTTGTGGACATGGATGATATGGGCATGGATGATATGGATTATGTGGATGTAGATAGGGATGTGGATGATGTGGATATGGGCATGGATGATATGGATGATGTGGATGTAGATAGGGATGTGGATGATGTGGATATGGGCATGGATGATGTGGATGTAGATGTGGATGATGTGGACACGGATGATGTGGGTGGCTGTGGATGATGTGTGTGTGGTGTGGGTTGGGTGTGGATATGGATGGGTGTGGATGATGTGGTGTGGTGTGGGTTGAGTATGGATGTGGATGATGTGGCTGTGGATGGGTGTGGGTGTTGCTGTAGATGCTGTGGCTGTGGGCACACACACAAAGCCAGGCTTTGGAGGATCCTGTGGGGCGCCCTTTGCTGGGGCTGTTCCCAGAGCCTCGCTGGCTGCTGAGGGTGTTTTTGTTGTTTTTGCTCTGGGGAGCACTCTGGGCTCCTGTTCCTGACCGAGCACCCCAGGCTGCCAGAGCCTGACGTGGCGATGGATGGGGGATGTGGAAGCCTCTGCAGGGAGTGTATTTTTAACAAGGTGAACTCTGTTGCTCTAAAGCCCTCTTCCCATTCCGTGTTCAGCAGCTTTCATGTGTCACAGTCACACACGATGTCTGAGAGCACCCCAGGGCTTTAACCCATTTAAAGAGAAGCTCTGTGGCCAGCCCAGCTCTGGGAACAGCGGGGGTTTGTTCTCTATCAGGTATAAATCTGAAGGTGGGGATTCCACTTCTTCCCTAGACAAAAAAATTGTTTGAGAACTTGGCTATTGGAGGTAGAAAAATGCCCGAGTAAATAGATATAATTTTGTAATTTCTTTGTATTTAGAACAGAGACTCTGTGCTTTCTGTGAAATCTTATTTTGTGCTGATTTATCTGCTTTATGTTGAACCTATATTTTGAAGGTATTATTTTGTTGGGAAAAATTATACAAAATAACAGCTCTGGCTGGTGCAGAGCAGCTGCTGTGGTCCCTGCTGGGCAGGGTGAGCTCTGCTCTGCTGCCACTTGCCCACTCCTTGGCCCTGGGAGCTGCTTCCCAGTTTATCCTCTCAGAGTTTGTGCTTTCCTTCCTCTTTCACAGCTTTGGTGCTGCTTCCTGTGCTGAGTTACACTCCCTGCCTCTTGTAAAATGTGCTGCAGATCTGCTGTGCCAGAATTAGACTGCTAAAATTTGGAGTTTGGGGTGTCACTGAGTGTGGCAAAACACTGGAGCTCCCTGTCATCTGCTTGAGCAGCAGCTTCTGCTGGGAGCCAGGGAATCACCAAGGCATGGATTGGGATGCAGGGACCCCAAATCCCCCCAGTGCCACCCCTGCCATGGCAGGGACACCTCCCACTGTCCCAGGTGCTCCCAGCCCCAGTGTCCAGCCTGGCCTTGGGCACTGCCAGGGATCCAGGGGCAGCCACAGCTGCTCTGGGCACCTGTGCCAGGGCTGCCCACCCTGCCAGGGAACAATTCCCAATATCCAGCTGAATTTCCCCTCTCTCCATTTGTGCCCATTGCTTCTTGTGCCATCAGCTCCTCCTGAAGGTCCCTGGAAGGTTCTGGGAGGGCTCCCCACACCCTTCTCCTCTCCAGGTGAGCACCCCCAGCTCTCCCAGCCCATTTTTTTGCAGGATTTGCTCCTTTTTGCCTTCCTGGCCTCCCCTGCTGTCTCTGGGGCAGGAGCTGCTCAGGCTGGTGCTGTCCAGCTCTGAATTCCCCAGCCCTCAGAGCACTTAGGACCAGTTTGCCCCACTCAGGGACTGCAGAGCTACATTACTTCAATAATTAAAACCAGAACAATCTGATGAAATAGTTGGCTTTTTTGCCTTCTGCTTAGAGACAAAACTTTTATTGCAGCAAATGGAACTAAAATCAATATACATGGAAATGACTCGCATTTGGGGACCCTGGGTATTGTTGATTTAATACTATTTATTTAACAGCTTGGCAAATGTGTAGTTTGTCTGTCTCGATAGATTTTGAAGAAAATGATAATGTTTTATAGTAAACAGTATAAAAATTCAAGCAAAGGCATCTTAATCAACTCCTATAAAAATTAAATGAGAGATTGAACATGTCACAAGCTCAAGTCTGTTTTGTCATGCTGCTCCATATTAATGCTGCAGCTCCTTTTGTGTTGGCTCCATCAATATTCATAAGGGCTTGAGTGCAGAAGTGTGCCTTTCTTCCTGGGCTTCCCTCCTGCCTTGTCTCCAGCCAAAATGCAAACCCTCTTCAGCCCTTAGAAACAGCAGATTGTGTTCCAGCAGCCTGTTGGACGTAAGCTGAAGTGACATCTCGTGGCATCCTGAATGTCAGCCTTATCCTGGATCTCAACTCACAACTTCAGCTGGAGCAGGTGATAAAATCCCTGACATTTCTGCAGCCTGGGGCAAACTTGGAGGAACCAATCCAGTGGGTAACAGCACCAAGCCTGGCCCCCTGCCCTGCGCTGGGGCATTTTGGGTCTGGGTTTGCTGTGAGCAGGGTGTGGCTGGAGACAAAAGCGCTCCCCCAGGGGTGGCTGTGCTGACATCTTCCTCCCTGGCAGGGCAGGAGGGCAGGCTTGGCTTGGGGGCCTTGGGAAGGGCAGGAGCAGGGGGTTAAGGGGATACATGACTCTCCAGGGCCAGTGCTCCTCCGGCTGGAGCCCCTGTGTTAAAGTCTCTGAGTGGTGGAAAGGGTCCTGGAGGCCCTTGCTGCTCTGAAAATCAATTTTAAAAGGATTGCAAAGAAGGAGGGTTTAATTCCTCGTTTTGACTGAGGAGGCAGGTTGTTAGCTCCTATCTTCCCATGGTGGGGATGACTTCTCTCCCCTTCTCACTGAACACCAAACAAGCCTGAATAATATCTTCTTTGATGTATTTATTTTATAAAAGCCAAAAAGGTGTAGTTGGGAGATCAAGAATCTGTCTTTGGAGAAATCCATATCAAGGAGTTTGGAGATGAAGGTCTCTCTTGCTCCATGGCAGTGGTAACACAGTGAATGACAAATCATGAAGGAATAAATTTGCATTCATATTTATTGAAGGCAATCTTGAAATATCCCCAAGCAAGAGAGACTTGTGTTTTGAAAGAGAAATTAAGGTGACATTGGTAATCAAAGCAGTGGCTGTGGGATGGGGAGTGTCACTGCTGGGGGCAAACCCAGGAACTTCTGTCCAAAGCAGTGCCAAGAGAAAGGGGAATAGTTTTAACAGGAGGAGGGTTGATTTGGGTTGGATTTTGGGAAGAAATCCATCCCTGGCAGGGTGGGCAGCCCTGGCACAGGTGCCCAGAGCAGCTGGGGCTGCCCCTGGATCCCTGGCAGTGCCCAAGGCCAGGCTGGACACTGGGGCTGGGAGCACCTGGGACAGTGGGAGGTGTCCCTGCCATGGCAGGGGCGGCACTGGGGGGATTTGGGGTCCCTTCCAGCCCAGTCAGTGGTTCCATGAGCCCAGTGAGGTGCTGGGACAGGGACAGGCCTGGGACAGGGACAGGCCTGGGACAGGGACAGGCTGGGCCAGCCCTGCCCTGTGGGAATGGGGCTCTGACCCTGCTGCTGTCCTCTGAGGTTTGGGGGGTGTCTCAGCTGGGGAGACCCCTCCTCACTGCTCATTCCCTGTGATTTTCATCACAGAGGGCTTTTCCCAGCCAGCTGAGCCCAAGGTGCAGCTCAGCCCAGTCTGGAGCTGTTTCTGGGAGCGGAGCCTGGCCTGGGGCTGCAGAGGGGCTGAGCCAGGCTGGGCATTGCTGGGGCTGGTGATGAGCAGAGAACTGGGGCCACGTCCCCTGGTCTGCAGCTCCCCCTCTGTGTTGGGGTCATGTCTGGGGAGGGTTCAGGTGTTCCCACCCTGCACAGGCTCCTGGAAGTGCTGCTCTGAGGAGAAGCTGAATTGTGTCCCCAGCAGCCCTGTGAGGGCACTGTGGGGTGAGCCCCTGATGGGTGATGGGCTTTAATCAGCCATTACCACACAGGGACATCCAGGGCCATCTGTCCCTTCCGGTCCCCGTGCAGGACAGGCTGTGACTCCCAGCTCGGGTTTAACCTCCCCAGCTCGCCCTGGACCCATCTCCTCCTGCCCTTGTCTCTTTATTGCCCAGCCCCAGCTCTCCCATGCCAGGGAGGGACTGGGTGTGCAGGGATCCTGCACGAGCCTGGGGATGAGTGGCAAGTTCTCAGGTGGTGGCAGTATAAGACATTGAATGGAACAGCTTCTCCTGCTGCGCTCCCTGGCCCTTGCCTGGCCCTGGCATCCCTGAGCAAAGCAGGACATTCCTGCAGCTCCTCCTTCCCCAAACCTGAGCTGTGCTGTGTTGTCTCTGCCAGGTGACGTGGCCGTGACTCTGGGTTCACTTCTTGCACTCTGGAAAAACACAAAACTGAGAATCCCTGCCTCTCTGTGGCTGGCATTGGATCAGCACCTAAGCCAGGCTCAGCTGCAGTACCTGAGTCGCCAGGTGAGCAGTTCCTGAAGTGCTCAGGTGGGATTTTCATGGCAGAGGACACAGATTTCCATCCCTCCTGCAAAGCCCACGTTCCCTGGGAGTGGGGTGAGAACAGGGGCTGAGTCCCAGTGGGCAAGGGCAAGGCCATTAGCAGGATTTAATGTGTTTACCTGCAGGATCAGTGCCCTGTGCTCCTGAATGCAGGATCCTTGTTCCAGCTCCATTCCCATGCTACTTCCATCAAGCATGCTTGCTTTCCGTAAGCTCCCCTTATATCTCCATTTTTGATTTACAAATTATGAAGCATTTTGCTCTTTGTTGCTGTCCATCAGACACAGCAGCAGCTGTTTTCTCAGCCCAGCTTTCTGAATCTTAAATTCCTTTTATGTATATCCCACAATATCCAGGGAGATGTATTCCCTCATTTATATATATATTCCCTCATTTATATATGTTCAGCTGCTGAATTAGTCCAGCACTGCAGGAATTCAGCGTTCCTGGCCCAGTACCAGCTGTGCCCTGGAGACACAGCCCATTTGTAAGGAGTAATTTCCCCTTTGTCCTGTCAACCCACAGTGTGGATTGGGGAGTTCCAAAGGTGCTGCCTGTGGGTGTTTCCCTTGTCTCTGCTGGGGACACCTTGGAACCCCTGAATCCTTGAGGCTGGAAGAGACCTTTAAGCACACCCAGCAGCTCTGTGGTCACCACCAGCCCCAGCCCCATCTGTCACTCGTGCGCTGGGGTCGGGGCAGGAGCAGATGAGAGGCAGGATGGTAGCAAAGGCAAAGAAGGCTTTATTCAAAAGAACCACACAGTTTTTATTGAGTGGTACGATGGGTTCTATTCTATTGGCTAACTAACAGAAACATCTTTCTCACACACTGTCCTTGAGAGGAACAGAAAAATAAAGTAGAAAAACAGCACCTGCAAATTGTTTATAGTCAGCAGGTTATCACATCTTTCCAGCTCCCTAAAACTTCTCTCAAGCCGCTGTGAGAAACGCTTGCCGTTTCTCTCTCTGTCCCATGGCATCCACACCCATCCCCACTGCCACCCCCACCTGTGTTCGGGGCACTCCAGGGATGGGAACCCCACTGAAAGGTCAGAAACACTCTCAGGATGGGGAGATACCAGCCTTGCCTTCCCCCCAGGATTCTGGCAGCCCTTGCACTGCAGAGAGCAATGAGGAGCAGATCAGAGCAGGCGAGAGCCAGGTGAGCAGCAGGCAGCACCTGTGGGTGCCTGCCAGGAGCTGTGGGCAGGTGCCTGTGCTCTCTGTGCCCTTCAGGGCTCCTTCCCAGCACAGCCCAGGGCCTGCCTGCTGCAGGAGTGATCCTTTCTGCCTTTCAGCTGGGCCTCAGCCACCCAAAGGTCAATAAACTGCTCATTTATCAGAGCGCTAATGCTTCACTGGGCCGACAAATCTCCATCTCTGCAGCAGCAGGGCGAGCTGGGGCTGTGATCCCAGGTGCAGCCTGGATTTGTAGCCCTGCAAGTACAACTGCTACAAGTTAATAACCTCTTAAGGGGACCTTGACCTTTTCCCCCTTAATTTCCTCATTTTCCCAAATTGGTTTGATTCCAGCTCCTGTCTCAGCCTAACTCTGCAGCCTTCAGGGGTCAGGGGAGTGGAGCCACAGACACTTCCAAAATTAATCTTTTTTTGGTTTTGGTGGGAGCAAAACTCAAACCAGCTGCAGCTCAACTGTTGTAGCTGGACAGCCCAGAAGGATGGAGAAAGAGATGGTTATTTATTTTACCAACAAATGCATCTGACTTATGTTAGAATCCTCAAGGTGATGCCCCTGGCTTTGCTTGATGTCATTCGGGGAAAAACCCACAAAAACACAGCTGTGGTGCAAATACAATGGGAGAGCCCCTGGAAACCCTGCAGCCCGAGGGTGTGGGGATGGCTCCTGAGCCCAGAGCCCATCCAGGGCCTGGTTTGGCCGCCAAGCCCGTCAGGGCCTGGTTTGGCCGCAGAGCCCATCAGAGCTTGGTTTGGCCGCAGAGCCCAGCTGTGCCTGGTTTGGCCGCAGAGCCCATCAGGGCCTGGTTTGGCTGCAGTCAGGGCCTGGTTTGGCCGCAGAGCCCATCAGAGCTTGGTTTGGCTGCGGAGCCCATCAGGGGCTGGTTTGGCCGCAGAGCCCATCAGGGCCTGGTTTGGCCGCGGAGCCCAGCCAGGCCTGGGTTAAATCTGGGTTTGTCCCGTGTGCCTGCAGCTGTCAGGATCCCAGGCTGGCAGCTGGGGCCCCCTGGGCTCTGAGCAGTTGTTGGAGCACCCGAAGCTGCTGTTTCCAAACAAGCCCCTCTCATACAGACGGCCAGAGCTGCCTCATTTAGAGCTCATCTCATCTTCCCACCGGCCTGCTGGAGTTTAAATGCCACTGAACATATTGACAATTGCACAGGCATTAAAAATAAAAGATGTCTTTAAACTTGCAGCAAAAATAACTTGCAGAGAAATATTACTAAGGACTGTTGGTTCATCAGAGGAGATCTGGAAGGGGAATTTCAGTTTGCACAGTGACAAATGAGAGGCAGAAGTGGCCAGGAGTGCTGTGATGGCTGTGGAGGGAGCTGCTATCTGTGGGCAGGCATGGGAGATTAAATGGAGCCCAGCCTGGGATGCTCATGTGCCTTTTCAAAACTGGATTTCTGCCCAGCTGGTGCCTGGATTTGCAGGGTCATGTGGAAACCTGATGCTCCTGCCTTCAGACTGGCTAACAGGATTAATTTAAGGAAAAGGGAGAATGTTTGAGTTGAGGAGCTTTATTTGGGGGTTAAAAGTGCCCAAACACCAAAGCACCAAGAGGTAACAGGATTGGGTTACACAAAAAATGTCTCTTTAAAGGTTTAACTTGGAACACTCTGAGCAAACTCTGAGGGATCAGAGAGTGTGTGGAAAACAAATCTAATTTAAAACAGCAAAGACAAGCCAATAAAGCTGATCCTATCAAACAGTTTCAATAGTGGGATAAAATGCAGAGCTGCTTTTAACCAATGCAGCTCTGAACACAGGAAAAAAGCATTTTGGTTCAATGTATAACCAGAAGTGGATCAGAGGCTGAACTGGTGAAGTTTCAAGAAGTGATCTCTGAGGAATTCCAGGGATATTCTCTGAAGGGAGGGCAGAGCCCTGTGTGTGGAGCCAGCCTGAGGAGCTGCTGTGCCCCTGGTGTGGTGCCACAGCTCCAGCCTGGCTTGGGATAGGAAGGGACCCCAAATCCCCCCAGTGCCACCCCTGCCATGGCAGGGACAGCTCCCACTGTCCCAGGTGCTCCCAGCCCCAGTGCCCAGCCTGGCCTTGGGCACTGCCAGGGATCCAGGGGCAGCCCCAGCTGCTCTGAGCACCTGTGCCAGGGCTGCCCACCCTGCCAGGGAACAATTCCCAATTCCCAATCTCCCATCCCACCCTGCCAGGGAGCAATTCCCAATATCCCATCCCACCCTGCCAGGGAACAAGTCCTCCCTGGCTGTTTCTGCTTCTGATGCTTAAATCTGCATCCTGAGACAAAGCCCAGCAGTGCTGTGATAGCAATTGCCCTTTCTACAGAAACAACTTGTAAAAAGCCTGACTTTGTGCCTTCAGAGCTGGCATTAAATTGCTGAATGGAGGAGATGTTTCTGTGGTTAAAGAAAGTGAACCATCCCTGTTTGCCTTTGCAAGGTGACACTTGCAGCCAGCACAACAATTTCCTCCCTCCGCCACGCTGCCATTTCAAAATTTGCCCTTTTCAAAAATCCATCTAAAATCTCATCTTTTCCCGGGTTTACCCAAAGTGCTAATTCTAACCCTGCTCTCGCCATGCTGTATTTGTTTGACTTGTGTGAACTACTATTTTCTCAGGTTTTCTTATTGCTGTGTTGTGTGCTTTGTACCTCTGCACAATCCAACCTTAAACATTGATAAAAGTCCTTAAAAATCCAGAAAGTCAGATGAAAGAATAATCCATGAACTGATTAATCTGTTACATGACTTAAAAACCACCAGGAGGGGCTGAGCAAAGCAGCACAGGGTCAGTGGGATTGAGAGGCATGTTCTTCTGAAGAAATTAGCTTATGTAAGAAACAGAGCTAATTTGGCAGGGCAGGGCTCAGCCCCTGCAGTGGCTCCTGGCTGGCAGGTGTGCAGCAGGAGCTGAGCCTGGGGCTGCAGGGTTCTGAGGCCAGTGGGAGCCCCAGACAGGTGGGCAGGCTCAGGTGAGGGAGGCTGGGGGTACCTGTGGCACGGGGAGGGGCTGGACCTGCTGCTTTGCAGCCTCCTGGAGGGGGGTTTGAGGATGCAGGTGGAGAACAGGAGGAGGGGTGTCAGAACTCAGCACATCCCTCCGGGTGTCCAGAGCTGCCAGGGCCCCGCCGGGGGCTCAGAGACCCTGGCACAGCCCAGAACACCTGGGGATTTGATTGTGACCCTGGAGCAAGTTACCAGCTTTGTATGAGGACCTGAAAGTCACACAGTTTTGAATAGTAATAGTAATAACAAAATTATCACAGGGTGAAAATGTAGATTTTGGGATTTTTGGTATGGGGGTTATGGGGACAGGATGGAGGAACTTGGGCGTGTCCAGCCTTTCTTCTTCTTCTTCTTGTTCTCCATTTTCTGCAGTGATGTTGGCACTTTGGGATTGGTTTAGAGTAGAAGTGCACTGTCTAACACAGGTGATAGGCATTGGGAATTAAGTGTAAATATGTTACACGTAGTTTGTAGTATAAAAGGACAACACCATCCCGGGGGCGGTCAGAGTGCCTGTGGTTGCCCTGCTGAGCAGATCTCGGCTGGGCAGAAAGAAAATTTTATAGATAAGAATTAATAAACAACCTCAAGACCGAAAAGTGAAGAGTCCAGACTCGTTCTTCAGCCGCGTGGGCCAAAACAGAGACAGGAACAGAGACAGGAACAGAGACACCCTGCACATCTCGGGGCAGCAATTAACAACCAAATACCTGAGAGAGGGGAAGGAGGTGCACGCTGTGAGCAGGGTAAAAAGGCAGAGGAGAAACAAGTGGAGGGAGCAGGGCTGGGAGGAGATGGAGGCACTGACCAGGGTGGGAAGAAGGGAAAAGCAGCTCAGGCTGGAGGAAATGCGGTTTGTGGCAGGGGAGCAGGGCACGGGGCACAGGGCTGGAGGCTGAGCCCTGCACAGCCAGGGCTGCCCGGGCTCTGCTGGCCAGGGATGCTCCCTGCCTGCTGGAGGGAGATAAGCCCTTATCTGACTGGGGGGGAAAGAGACAGAACTGTGCAAAAATTGGTAATTATATAGAGCTCCGCTCATAATAGGCCTTCATAAGGAAGTCTGGGTGATAAATTGAAAGATAAGTGCTCATGAAAATGAAGTTAAATTCTTCTCTGAGCAACCTGGGCTAGTGGGAGGTGTTGGAATGAGGTGGGGTTTAAGGGCCCTTCAATCCCAGACCAGTCTGGGATCCTGGGAATTTCCCAATCCAATATTCTGTGACTGAATTCCTTCCCAATATCCCGTCCAGCCCTGCCCTCTGGCAGTTTAAATTCTCAATTCACCTTTTTAAAGAAGATCAGGCCTCTTGCAGAGTTTAATTCTGCCAAAGCACTGATGGTGGTTAACTCAAAGGTTTTCTCCTCCAGCTCTCACCTGATGCTGCCTCAGCCCTGCACCAGGCTGTGCACACAAATGTCATTTCCCCCCCACCCAAATGAGCTCTCTTTGCTGCATATGGGAATTTAAAATACCACCTTATGCTGATACCTGGATTTTTCAGCCCTTGAGGGGTTGGATGAGCAGGTGGGATGTCCATGGATGAGGTTGCCTCCAGTGTAATTTCAGTTTAGGGAGAAACTGAGCCACACCCAGAGCTGAAACAATACTTTGAATTCTGTGAGTGTTCCCTTGGCACCTTGCTCAAAGCTCTTGTTCAAAACCAGAGAACTCACACTGCAAAGATTTTCAGTAATATTAATTTTCCTCTTGAACACAATACAACTTCCTCTAAAACAAAGCATTTTTTCCAAACACTGCACATCATGTTTTGTTTCAAAAAAACACTTTGCAGTGTACATGATGTTTGGATTTGCTACAGAAATGAATTTCAGTACACTTGTGTTTGAGGTATTGATTGGAAGATGGGTAACTGACAAATCCAATACAAATGTGATGTTTTAGAGCTGCAGGTGCCACCTTGAGCAGGTTGGGATGTTCTTTGTGGCAGGCACAGTGTGTGTGCTGCATGATCCCCTCCTCATTGCAGGGCCCAGCTGACCTGCGCTGCCCTTCTGACAGGAGGGGGGAATTCAGAATTCACTGCCTTCAACCTGGGACAGAATTCACTGCCTTCAGCAGTTGTACGTCCATCCCAGGTGTGTTTGGAATTCAGGTGCGTGGAGGTGAAGAGGCGAAGTTTAGCTGCTGGATGATCTGGTTTTGCTCATGCTCTCCCCGGCTGAGCAGGTGCTGACCCAGGCTGTGTTCTCCTGGCTGGGATGTGCTCAGTCTGTCCCTCCATCCCAGGGGGTGTCTGTCCTTGGTCCCGAGGCTGGGAAGGCACAGCTGGTGCCTCTGGGGCACTGCCACCCCTGGGACCTGGGCCACAGCCCAGCCTGAGAGCTCCAGAGCTGAGCCTGGGAGCTCAGGGGGCACAGGGAGCTCATGCAGGGATTCTGCAGCACTCCTCACTCTTCACCTGTTCAGAATATCTGAGAGCTGCACAGACAGAACCTCTCTGTCAATAGAGCCATCTGTAAATAAACCCATCTGTACATAGACCCATCTGTAAATAAACCCATCTGTAAATAAACCCATCTGTACACAGAGCCAGGGCTGGACGAGGTGATCTCCAGAGGTCCCTTTCCCCTGGCACTGCTGTGGCTCTGCTCTGCCTCCCTGTCCCTCCTGCCTGTGTCCCACAGAGTGACTCTGGTGTGCTTTGGGAAGCCTGGAAATCACAGAGCTGCAGAAGCACTGGGGCTGGAAAATCCCTCTGGGAACATCCAGTCCAACCATTCCCAGCCCTGCCCAGGCCACCACTGCCCCTGTGCCCAGTGCCACATCCACAGGGCTGTGAAGCCCCTCCAGGGATGGGCACTCCAAACCTCCCTGGGCAGCTGTGCCAGGGCTGGACACCCCTTTTGGATAGAAAATGTTCCCAAAATCACCCAGACCCTCCCCAGGCCCAGCCTGGGGCCGTTCCCTCTGCTCCTGTCCCTGTTCCCTGGAGCAGAGCCCGACCCCCCCGGCTGTGCCCTCCTGGCAGGAGCTGTGCAGAGCCACAAGGGCCCCTGAGCCTCCTTCGCTCCACCTGTGCCGAGGCTCACGGCCCAGGACTTCAACACCCGTAATTAAAATAAAAGGTATGCTAGCATAACCTCTCTTGTGGGCAATTAAACTGTTACAACAACCATTTTACACTTGTGTTAGCACAGGGATGTTTTTAAGCCGTAAGTGCCAGGTGATCTGGAAGGCATTCCAGTTCAGAGCTGCTTTGGTAGCAACACACAGAAATAAAAGAATAAAAACTTCTGCTTAGAATGGCTTTTTTCTTTTATTAATCTTGGATCTGTTCTTTAGATCATTTATTCTCCTCACTAGCTTTGATTACAAATGTTACTTGGTGCATTGCTCAGGAACGTGCTGGTGGGTGGCACTTGGAGGGGGTGAATTAGACTCAGGATTATTCTTTTCTCTGCTGAGTTTAGGGAGTTGTGCTGGGGTGGTTTTTTCAATTGTTGTTGTGTGTTTGGGGTTTTGTTCTGGCTTTCTGCGTGTGGTTTGCTGTGCGGCGCCCGTTGCTGTAATTGCAGCCCGTGGCTGTGCCAGGGCACAGCTGCTGCGTGCAGCCCTCGAGGGTCCCTCCCCAGGGCACATCCATTGCAAACTGGATTTCCGTGTCAGCGCCCCAGCCCTGCCAGCCAGCCCCGCTGCTGGGCCCTGATTGAAGCTGTCATTACTCAGAGCACAAGGGGTGCGACTGGGAAATGCAGATTGGTTCTGTGTGTGATTTCTGGAGCCGAATTGGCAGGTGCTTTCATGAAGACACTCTCAGGAAATGACTCAAATACAAAGATAAACAGTACTTAGGGAATGCCTAATTAATAACTACAATCATAATATTTTGGTCTAAATATTAAAGGAAGCCTCCTGAAAGGAGTGCAGAGGCTGTTATTTAGGCTGCCTTGGCTGGGGGAAAGCTGGATTTGTCAGGCTAGGAAGTTTTGCGAGGCTTTGGTTGTACTTAGGAGGTGTTTGAGCACAAAGCAGTGTCTGTGTGCCACAGCACTGATGGTTTTCAGCCCAAATGGGAGACCTGGGCAGTGCCAGGAGGGCAAAGGTGCTGCAGCACCCTGGGGTGCTGGGATGTGGCTTCCCACTGATTTCTGACCCCATGCTCTCCAAAGCCATGGCTCACCCAGGCTTCATTTTCCTTTTATTGCCTGTCCAGCTGTCACTGCCAGTGGTAAATCTGAAGTGAGGGTGGTCCACACATCCTCTGCTGACAGTGGGTGAGCCCTGGCTCCTGACCCAGCCACTCTGGCCCTGCTGGAAATGGGGGCTGGATGCTGCTCATCTCTCCCTGCAGTTCCCATTTCCAGCTTTAATCTCCTGTTATCAGAAAAAGACTGGTTGCTGTGTGTTTGTTTGGTGCCCAGAAAACCAGGGTTCCCATCCTGACAATCATTTCCAAAATACTCCTCGTGCTTCTGTGGAACAAATCCTGTTATTGCTGCTCACAACAGCAATATCCCTCCGCAGGCCTGGCTGGAGACAGGAGCTCTTCCCTCCAAGTAATAACACAGGTTGGTTTTGCTTTCTCAGAGGCAGCATCCTCCGTGGAGTATGTGCTCTGAACAGCTGCAAGTGAAGCTTTGCTGGCTCCCCTCTCCCAGAGCCGTGCTGGAGAGCATTTCAGTCTTGGTAAGGCTGCAGGAACAAAGTCTGAATGTTGAGCTGGCTTTTAAACTTACCTGGCATCACCAAAATAATGGGTGGTGCCACTTCAGAGGCTCTTTCCAGCACCCTTTCCTGGTAAATTACAGCTGTTCATCCCCAGTGCCTCACTGGTGAGCTCCTGCTTCCCTTCAGGACACACCTGGAAGTTCCCCAGGCCCCACAGCAGGAGGGATCCAGCTCAAAGGATGTGCTTGAATTGCAAGGTGGGTTCATTAACGGCTCAGGATGCTCTCCTCAGACCTCTGGGAACTGGGATGCAAAGTGTTTTTAAGGGACATTGTCAGAAATTGTCATGGGCTTCAGATGGAGGAGATAATTCTATTAGGATAATATATTTATTTCCTTGTTAATCACAGGCAATTTGCCATGGTTTTAATAACTATGACTTGTCATTTCAGACCCAGGGAAGTAATGTAGAGGAACAGATAAGAACTTTATCTACTAATTCAATATATCCCATGCCTATTATCTCCTTTGTGGCAAGACTTGTGTGATGTGAAGTGTTACAGGGGGAACAGAAGATTCTATGAAGCCATTAGAATTAATTTCCATAAACAGCTTTGTACTGAGCTTTTTTGGGGAAAAAAAAATCTTGGAGGAACAGGAACAAAATATTTTCTAATCCAGGTTTCAGCCAACATTTCTGAGTGGTCCAACAACAACAACAACAACAACAACAACAACAATAATATCCCACTTCTGCTTGTGGCTTCTGTGAAGAGCTTTGTGTGCACTGACAGGGGACACACAGCTGTTCCTCATTCTGCTGACCTCACAGGCAGTTTGACACAAACACTCAGGGAGAGACAAAGGAACAGAGAAGAGAAATAAGAGTTATCTAAAAGCATTAAAGCATGGATGCAATGAGACTTCTTCATTTAGCACTATAAACCTGAACCTTTGTTTCAATGCCTTTGGTATCTCCAGCAGCTTGGAGACACCAGAATTTCAAACATTTATAGCTTCCTGTGGATGTTATCTCCATTTTAGCAGATTCTAGGTATGCTCAATGATTTGGGGTTAATTCAGATGCTTTCTGTGTGAAGGGCATTCTCCATCCAAGGCTACCAAATTTTCATAAGTGCTCAAATGAAACTTTGACCTTTTCTGCAAAAGCCCAATAGGGAAGGAATGTGCAAAGCCAATTTCCACCCGTGTTAAAACAGAAATTTCTTCCTGAACTGTTTGCAGTGACCATGTGGGACATCTCTGCTGCCAAAAGTCCTCAGCGAGGGGAAGGAGGAGACCTTGGCCAGATCAGGGATCCAGGGGCAGCCACAGCTGTGCCAGGGCTGCCCACCCTGCCAGGGAACAATTCCCAATTCCCAATATCCCACCCAGCCCTGCCCTCTGGCACTGGGAGCCATTCCCTGTGTGCTGTCCCTCCAGGCCTTGTGCAGGCTGCCCCAGAGCAGTGGCATCACCTCCATCCCTTGTCCCTGAGGTCACCCCAAATCCTCTCCTGTGCAGGTGAACAATCCCAGCTGTGCCTTTCTGCAGCACAGCTGCTCCATCCCTGCCCATCCTGGAGCCTCCTCTGGGCTCTCTCCTGAAGGTTTCTGAGGTTGAGGATGGAGGAGAAGGGAGGAGGAAGGTTTTGCTCCCGGTGACACCAGTGGATCAGGATCAGTCCCTTCTCCAGCAGGCGCAGTTTGGAGCTGGTGGGAAGCAATGCCTTCCAGAAATGGATTAAATATGGGAAACAAAGGGGCAAAGTTAATTGAAAAGGAATGTGACAAATGAGCTTTTTAATGAGTTAGAAAGGCTTTCTCACTTGCTATGTGAACAGAAATAGAAGGAGAAAAGCATAATTTGCATTTTTCCCATCAGGAGCGATAAAGCAGAATGCTGGTTTCTGAGGTTGAGGATGGAGGAGAAGGGAGGAGGAAGGTTTTGCTCCCGGTGACACCAGTGGATCAGGATCAGTCCCTTCTCCAGCAGGCGCAGTTTGGAGCTGGTGGGAAGCAATGCCTTCCAGAAATGGATTAAATATGGGAAACAAAGGGGCAAAGTTAATTGAAAAGGAATGTGACAAATGAGCTTTTTAATGAGTTAGAAAGGCTTTCTCACTTGCTATGTGAACAGAAATAGAAGGAGAAAAGCATAATTTGCATTTTTCCAATCAGGAGCGATAAAGCAGAATGCCGCAAATACCTGAGGACAAACAGTGTCAGTTTTGGATTAGCGGGTGATGATACAATTGTTATTAAAAGTGTGCTCTGTGGGGCTGCTCGGCAGATTTTTAGCACAATATTCCTGCAGGTACTTTTATGCATATTGAACAGCATGATAATGAACAAAAAAGAAAACTTTTTTTTTTTTTTTTTTTGCTTTTTTTTATCTTGTTCATAAAACCTCATTTTGCCCAGTGGTGTTCAGTGGCTGTTCCTGTGAGCAGCAAATATAATTATTTTGACTGCTATCACTGAAAAGCCACTAACAGGCTCGATTTGCATATGACACGGCACCCACTAGAAGTAATTTTGCATGTACTTATCAGACAATTAGGTGATTCCTGGGCTAAGCCAGGCCAATGTGAGCAGAATAAACTTTTAAGTAATATTAAGACTGTGAGCACCGTGCTGGTTATTCCCTCAGTGGCCTCTCAGCTCCAGTTGTGTGCCAGTCTGAAGCTGTAATAATTCCTGAAGAATTACTTGTGTAGTTTGTTCCAGTTTGCAGGTTGGCTCCCTTTCCTCCCGGAGCCCGCTCGGAATTTGCCCAAACGCATTTCTCAAATTAGAGCCTGAGAAATGCACGGCACGTAAATCTCGTTTGCATATTCCTGTGAATAATGTAGCCAGCCACTTGATTATGCATACATGCAGATAGCAGATCTAAATATAGCAGCCTCCTCGGGAGGGCTGTGTGGGGAGGTGCCACCAGCCCTGCTCCTCCTCAGCCCAGGATGTGCCCTGCAAACCTCAGATCTTCCCTCCTCAAAGCAGCCCCTTTGAAGCTCCCAGGAATACACCTGTAATTGGGAGGTCCTTGCAGGAGTTCAGCTCCTCCAGGTGGCCCATCAGAGGGAGATCCCATTAATTCATCCATTGATGGCACTCAGTGGGATGAGTTAATGGGATTGGAGGCACTGGGAATTATAAATTTTGCCTTTACTATCGTGTGGACACTTTGGAGTGTCTGGGCAGGGGAGCAGACTGGGGGATGAGCACTTCCCTGGCACCACAGCCTTGCTCCAACCCATTATCCCATCCCCTTATCCCATCCCATTATCCCATCCCCTTATCCCATCCCAAGCCCTTATCCCATCCCATCCCATCCCATCCCATCCCATCCCATCCCCTTATCCCCTTATCCCACCCCACCTCCCAGTCCCTGCCCAAGCCCTTTCCCTGCTCGGTGCCCAGAGGCACAGGAGGAGAAGGGACATTATTTTTTTCCTTATTTCACATATCCAAGGTCTCCGTCAGTGCCTGTCCCAGACAGCTTGTCATTAATTCTGCCTTTGAAAAATTCACTGATTGGACAAGTAGGAGCCTAAACTTTGCTTAACATTAACTGTCCTTGTGTCCCCTGTGCTTTGAAACCTTGGACCCACCTTTTTGGAATGAAAAGCAGCACTTTGGCTCTCCTCAGTGCTCATTCTGTAACTTGAAGTCCCCATTCATCTCCCATTTCTGCTCTGGAATGACATGGTGGAAGTGCTGGGATGTCAGGAGTAATTGCTTTTTTGTTAATGTGTGCCTGGCTCTGTTGTTGAATAACTCAAAATTAAAATTCAGCCTTGCTTAGAGTGCCAGGCTCCCAACTATCACAAAACCCTTCATTAAAGCTGCATGCTGCCAACTGAAGCAGGTTTTGGCAGGGAATTGGAATTCCACACAGGTCTGGCTTGGCTTTTCCCTCCCCAAGTGTTAAAATACAGATGCAGTTGTACATTAGTGTGGAAGACCCATGAGAAATATTGCTGAGGGAGGCAGGTCCTGCTGGTAACAGGGTGAGTGGGTGGCCATTACATTAATGCAATAAAATGTTGGCCAAATGTGTAATTCAGGATGAATGACTCATGTGGGGTCCCCATCCAGAGTTAAACCTTGGGCTTGACTCGACCTTTCCAATCCAGCCCCAGCCCAACAAACATTGTGCTCCTGGCACGGAGACATGGCAGCAAAATACACCTTAAATATCAAGACTTCAAGTTTTCAAACATCACTGTCTTGCTGCCAATTTAGAGGCAAATTGGGAGCAGTTTCTTTAGAGAACACAAACCCACGTTAGCAGTGCAGGCATCGCTGTGGGGGCGTTGCTGCTTTGCAGGCTGCTGCTGTGACTCAGCCTCTTGTTTTGGGACTCAGGCAGGTGCTGGTGACCCCGCTGCAGGCTCACAGCTCTCCAGCAGGGGATGGGCAGCAGCAAACCAGGAACAAACCTACCAACATTCAGGGTTCCCAGAGATCGCCTTCCAGTAAATCTAGAGATCTCTCAGGTGGATTTCTGCCAGTGCAGACACTTTGCTAGGCAATATTGCTGAAATAAAGTGGCTGAGATAGAAAACTCCGTGTTTGCTCTCTCTGGGCCGCGTTTGGATGTTCTTTCTCAATTTTAATTGCATCTGCTGTGTTTTCAGACCTCTGCTCACTGTGATCCCATTCTGAGCTGCCACAGAGCAAGATGTGATCCCTGCCATGTGCTCTGGTCAGCGCTTCCCAAAAAACCCCAAATGTTGCTCTTCATTTGGTCTTCTTTTGGTACAGAGCCAGTGAGAAAGGCTTTTGGCAGTAAGGGTGAGTAAAATTTATAATTCCCAGTTCCTCAGACCCTGCAGAGCCCTCCCCACTCCTGTCCATCCCAGCTGGGCAGTGCAAGGCCAGGGTCTGGGACTTGGCTTTGCTTCCCTCCTTCAAACCCACAGCTGAGCCCTCCTGCCAAGGAGCCCTGGGGGGAGCTGTGAGCCTGGGCAGGTGATGAAGATTGCCATGCAAGATGTCTTCAATTGCCATCTGTATGGCAGATTACCTTTGTCAAGTGGGCAGTTTGCCTTATCTCTCTCTTTGAGTGACCACATTCACACCTCCCTCGGGAGGGGACATTGCTGATAACAAGTATTGAATGTCACTGCATGACTGATAAGAGCTACAGCATCCCACTGGGAGATGTGAGCCCAGAGGGAGGAGCCAAGCATTCCTACCCGGATATAATCTGGAGATTCTGGAACACCAGCACGGCTTCTGCACTGGATTCCCCAGAGGAACAGCAGCTGCCTCTCCTTCCACTGGATCTTCAGAGGAAGAATCCATCCTTCTCTACAGGATCCCTGCTCCAGCAGAACCAGCCCTGACACTGCAGGAGGGCTGAGCCACAATTCCAATGGCACTGCTGCCAGCACCCTGACCCACAGGGTGTCAGGCTGGGTTCTGACTCTGTCAGTGTTGTTCTAGTGTACTGCATTGTTTATTTTATCCTTTTATTTTTCTTCCCTATGAAAGAACTGCTATTTCCCGTTCCCATATTTTTCCCCAAGAGCCCCTTAATTTCAAATTTATAGCAATTGGGAGGGGTGGGGAGGGTTCACATTCTCCATTGCAGGGGAGGCTCCTGCCTTCCTTAGCAGACTCCTGTCTTTCCAAACCGAGACACCTGGGCAAGGCCAGGGTGGGGAGAGCTCCTGAGCCCTGCAGGGCTTTGGGGGTCCTGGGCACAGGGAAGGCTCTGCTGCTGTCCCCATCCCACTGTGCTCCTCCTGGATCCAGCCCTGCCTCCTCTCCTGCCTGAGCAGCTCCTCAGGAGTCTGAGGAAAATGGGACAAGAGACAAATCAGTGCCTTGGCTGGGTCAGCTCCTGGCCTGGGTGAATCCATTATTTGTAATTTATAAATCTCTGCACTGATCTGGCCCTGCCTCCTGTGTTTTGCTGGTTTCTCCTTGCCCTGGTGGTGCTGGATTCTCTCACAGGGTCAGCTGCAGATGTTCTGCCCCACAAACACCTGGAAAGGCAGCCCAGCCCTCTGGAGGAGACAGAACGTGTAACATCATTTATTGAGAGTGAAACATTGATGTACTGCCTCAAACAAATCTGTTACTCTACAAATCGAGCAAAGAACCCTGAAAATTAGCTGCTTTATTATAAAATGAGGAATTTAACCATTTATTACTTACAAATAATTAGGGAAACAAATTGCTCCCTAATCAGCTCAACTGCAAATACTTTTCACAGTAATTTTTACTGCAACCAGAGCCTGAAGCATTCACATTTCTCACTTTTTTCCCTCTCCCACTCTGTGTGAGAGTTCTCATTTCCTGGGTGCTCCCTGGCAAGGAGTCAGGCTCTGGGAGCTGAGGTGCAGCTGCAGCCAAAGCCCCAGGCTGTGCCCTGGTTCAGCTGCTGTGCTCTGACCCATCCTTGTGCCCTTGTGGGTTTGTCTGGCTGGATCCCAGCTCTGGGAAGGATGGGGGTCTGATTTGCAGCCAGGATTAACACAGAAATTCTCAGCCTCAAGAGTTTGAGTTGTGGAGAGAAAAGAGAGTGGAAGCAGAGGGATTTAATGCTTCAGTCCAAGAAGCCAGTTAGCAGGGGAGGCCCTTCCTTGGGCCAGGAGAGGAGGCTGAGGAGCACCTTGGCCCTACAGATTTCCCCTAAAATGTCCTGCCTGTGTGCTGGCAGGGGAATGGGGGAGCACTGAGGGGCACCAAGTTCATGGAATACAGAATAATTTGGGCTGGAAAATCCTCTGGGAACATCCACAACCACCCCAGCCCTGCCCAGGCCACCACTGCCCCGTCCCCAAGTGCCACATCCCCAGGGCCGTGAAACCCCTCTGGGGATGGGGCTCCAGCCCTGCCCTGGGCAGCTGTGCCAAGGCTGGGCAGCTCTTTGGGTGATGGAGTTTTCCCAAAATCCACTCTGAGCTGCCCTGGGCCAGCCTGAGGCCGTTCCCTCTGCTCCCATCCCTGTCCCCAGCCTGCCCCTCTGGCTGTCCCCTCCTGTCAGGAGCTGTGCAGGGCCACAAGGTGCTGCCCAGGAGAAGGTTCTGGCTGTTGTCACAGGTGAGGCTGTGCCTGAGTGAGGGGCCCAGCCCTGCAGAGCTGCTCAGAGCTCCCATCCCTCCCTGGGCTGCTGCTGACAACCACAGGGAGTGGAAGGAGCAGGGTCCAGGACAGGACCTGAAGAAGGGCTGGGGCTGGGGCAGCTTCAGCCAGAGCTGCTGGTTCCCTGCCAGGAAGGTCCTGGAAGTGTTTGGAACCAGCTGCCCCTGCTCCTGGGCCACTCTGACCCACAGGAGAACAGAAACAATTTCTGGGGCAGTCATAATGGGGAGGAAAATCAGCATTTCTGCTGGGGCAGGTCTCGTTTCCTCCCAGAGGAAGGAGATGAAGGCACAGCAGAGGGTCGGGCAGGGCTGCCCAGGGCATCTGTTCTGCTGCTCCCTCACTGGAGCACGGCAGAGCTCACCTCAAAGCAGGCACTTCTGCAGGGGCTGCAGTGTGCAGGGCTGGGCAATTCGGGGGGCTCTGGGGGTCTTGGACAGCCTGGGACACCTGGGGGGCTCATGTGGAGAGGAGCAGCTCCAGGCAGAGCTCAGAGCCCCTGGCAGGGCCTGAAGGGGCTCCAGGAGAGCTGCAGAGGGACTGGGGACAAGGCCTGGAGGGACAGGGATCCTGCAGGGACTGGGGATGGAGGGACAGGGATCCTGCAGGGATTGGGGACAGGGGACTGGGGATGGAGGGACTGGGGACAGGGGATCCTGCAGGGACAGGGATCCTGCAGGGACTGGGGACAGGAGACAGGGGATCCTGCAAGGACAGGGGATCCTGCAGGGACTGGGTCCCTGTGCAGCCCCAGCCAGCCCCTGCCCTCCTCCTGGCTTTGGCTTTGCCCTCTTGTCCTTCATCAAACATTTTGCCCTCATGGTTTCCTTCCCCCAGGGCTCTGTGGCGTTTGGCACGCCAGGAATTGGGAATCTCACAGAGCCTGTCTCTGGTGATGGCTCAGTGTCTGCTCAAACTCTCATCAACACAAATTCTGCATGAGGAGTTTGTAATAATCTGCATGTCATTAGCACATTTTAATTGTCGGGGCTTTGCGAACAAAAGGCTTCTGAGCACAGACATACTTCAGGGTTGGATTTACAGCGAACAGCCTTAAATATTGTATCTCAATTTAAAGAATATTTTAGTTTCAATGACAGATGAGCCCCTAATGATTCACCTAAGTAGGAGGAGAGTGCAGGCCCCTAAGAGTGTGGAATGTTAATTAAATGGATGTTTTTATGCCACAACGTATTTGGTTATATAAATCAAAGATTTATTGGATGTCTATAATGGACAGAAATAAAACTTGATTTAAAATTCACCGATTTACAAGTGAAAAAGATGGAGGAAGCTCATAATTGGAACTATATTTTTTTTCTCTGCTGCTTTCTAGAATGGTGACAATACAAGAACTGCATTCAGCTCTCAATCCCTAAAATTGTATCTAGTATAGGAAGAGAGAAAAAAGTAAATGGCAAAGAGACTCAGGGTTTCTTGTCTGATGGTCATTCATTCCCTTTGGGTGGGGAATCCTTCTGCACTGCTGGAAACTGAGATCAGCATCAGGCACCCCAGAGCCCATGGGAGCCTCCGGATGGATGCAGGAACAGCTCCCAGCACCACCCGAGGCCAGGAGAAACTTCATCGTTCCTGGTTCACTCTGCAAATATCAAACCAGTGAAATGAGATCATGGTTTGGGCTGCCCTAAGAGGAAATGGGCTGTTTTCTTGCAGAAACCAAACAAATGTTGTTCTTTTTTTCTCCCTTTTGCAGCATTTTGAGAAACGACACAAATCAATGAGAGGGAAATTCTGAGCTTAAGGACTATTAAAAAAACCCAACAAACCCCCTGCAGCCTTCCCATGCTTATTTCTCATTAATCCATTTTTAAATCAAGTGTTGACCCTTAACCAAGATGTTTTTACATCTGAGTTTAAACATTTCTTCTGCCTGAGGTGTGTGAATGCATTTCCACATCATCTCTCGGCATCCCCCCAAAAATGGGGAGTGAGGGGGGGATTTGGGCACTGCCACCCTCTCTGGGATGGGGCTGGGATGGAAGTGCCAGAGCGCAGCTCCTGGCTGGGTGTTCAGTGCCCTGGCTGGGGTGGGATCACTGCCTCAGGGCTGTGCCCAGGGATGCTCTGCACAGGCAGGCCCAGCAAACACCAGCGGGGCCAAAGCAGCCCCAGTGACCCCTCACAGAGGGTCTGTGGCCGTGTCACAGGGGTTCTTGAACTGGGGAAGGGATGAGCATCTGACTCCATGTTTCACAAGGCTGGTTTATTGTTTTATGATATATATTACATTAAAACTATGCTAAAAGAATAGAAGAAAATGTTTTCATCAGAAGGTTAGCTAAGAATACAAAAAGGAAAAATGATAACAAAGGTTTGTGTCTGGGACAGAGAGTCTGAGCCAGCTGACTGTGATTGGCCATTAATTAGAAACAACCCCATGAGACCAATCCCAGCAGCACCTGTTGCATCCCACAGCAGCAGATAACCATTGGGTACATTTTGTTCCTGAGGCCTCTCAGCTTCTCAGGAGGAAGAATCCTAAGGAAAGGATTTTCCATAAAAGATGTGTGTGACAGTCAGCCCAGAGGGGCACAAACAGCCCTGCTCCGGGATCCCAGGATCTGCAGCACAGAATTCCCATACCTGGTGAGCCCAGGTGAGCAGATCTGTGAGCAAAATATAGCAGGGATCTCCTCCATCCACCCAGGAGCAGAAAATCTGCATTTGGAGTGTGGGATGGGGCATGTCCAGGGAAGGGACAGAGCTGGGGAGGGAATGGAGGGGCTGAAGGGAAAATTCCTCCCTGGAGGGGCTGCCCAGCCCTGGCACAGCTGCCCAGGCTGGAGTGCCATCCCTGGAGGGTTTCACAGCCCTGGGGAGGTGGCACTGGGGACATGGGCAGGGCTGGGGTGGTTGCACTCACTGCTCCCAGAGAATCAGTGTGAGAAGTTTAATGCCAGTGGAAAAACTGGAGTACAGAGCACCCCAGGATATTCACTAATGAAAGGTAGTGGTTCTGCTACTTTCTAATGAAAGTGTAGTGGTTCTGCTAATTTCTGCTGGGTGTGTATTTAAATACCTGGTACATCTGTAATAAATGCTGGCACTTGGCTGCCTGTGAAGGAAAATAAAATAAAATAAATCTTCGACTGTTCCTCAGCAGAGGAAAGGGAAAACATGAAAAATCTGTATGAACAGCTCTGCCTTTGGGTTGTAAATGAAAATGTCTTTATTAAAATACAGCAAACCTTTTGGCAGGTTAAATGAGAACATGTACGGTATGTCCATATTTGCATGCACGTGGACATATAAACAATAAAGTTCATTTATTTGATGCAGCTGCTTAAGGGAATACCCTCAAGTGTGGCAGCCCAGCTGTGTGGCAGCAGGACCTCCCTGTGTCTAACCAGGGCTGGGGTCACAGGAGGGGAGATCAGGAATTCCTCCTGCCCTGGGTGCAATAAACTCTGGGTACCCAGGTGGGAAAATGTCAAACCCTTTAGTTATTTAAAATAATTAATTATAAAATTAAAGCTCAGAATGTAATTTCACCATGGCTTTGTGAAAAGCCCAGAAACTTTCCTCTCCAGCTGCGCTGGGTGGAATCTGTGATTTGGGTTTTGCATCCTGGAGCTGAGCTGCTGCAGACTTGTCTCTAATAAATGGCTCATCCACCCTCGGAGCTTCTTTTAAAGTTCTCTGAAGTGAAGGCAAGAAGGAAAATCTGCACTGAGGGAAATGGAGGCTTGATGCAAATTTATTTTACCTTCTAGCACCATTCCCACTAATGATTATGACACTATTTTTCTTTCAGGGAGATAAATCCTAACTGATACATAAATATCTTCCTTTTTTCATGCGCTTTGTGGGGTAATTTTGATTCACAATCACCAGACTTGCTGTTGGTGTTATGCCACGAGCTTTACTCCTGCCTCAGCTTTTTAACTCTCCTCTGGCTTGGCCAGTGACCAAATTCATTGGTGTGGGCAGGCCTGGGGGGTGAGGAGCTGATGGAGAACATGGAGGGGATGAGGGGGATGGATCCCAGTGCCAGGGGCGGGGATGGATGGGAGATTGGGAATTGGGAATTGTTCCCTGGCAGGGTGGGCAGCCCTGGCACAGGTGCCCAGAGCAGCTGGGGCTGCCCCTGGATCCCTGGCAGTGCCCAAGGCCAGGCTGGACACTGGGGCTGGGAGCACCTGGGACAGTGGGAGGTGTCCCTGCCATGGCAGGGGTGGCACTGGGGGGATTTGGGGTCCCTCCCAACCCAACCCACCCTATGCCATGATTCCATAAACTCTGTGTGCCACTGGGCACAGCCAGGCTGTGTCCATGAGTGTCACCATGATATTTTCTGAAAAATCCTCTTTGCCCAGGGTTTTCTCCTGGCAAGCTGAGAGGTCTCAGAAAAGAATGAAGACAATAATTATCTAATTGCTTGGGACTGTGCTCTGGAGATTGTTTACCAACAGGTGCATCTTTGATTGGTTCCATGTGAATTGCTTCTAATTAATGACCAGTCCCAGCCAACTCTGTTGGACTCTGAGGAGTCAGTCACAGGCTTTCATTATCATTTTTGTCAAGCCTTCTGATGTCTCCTTTCTCTTTCTTTAGTATAGTTTTATATAATATAATATAATATAATATAATATAATATCAGCCTTCTGAGACCTTGGAGTCAGACCCTCATCTCTCGCCTCCTCCGGGGATCTCACAAGGCCACCCAGGAGCAGCTCAGTGAGGGAGTTTGTGCTCAGAACTGAAACTCCCCAGCGAGGACCCTTGGAGCTCCCTGGCAGCAGAGCCCCACTTGCTTTCAGGGCCGTGCCTGATTTATCTGAGACAATGAAACGCTCTGCTGTTCCTCCCAGAAGGGAAGCAGAGGGTTTTGCAGACTGAGTGAGGCAGAGTGCTGTGCTCGATGTCAGCTCTGTTTGGGGGAGGCAAAGCAGATTAATAGTGCAATGTTTGCTGCCTCTTTGTGCTGGTGGGAAGGCACGAGTGCTGTTCCACGCCCTCGAACTCCATAGATGTGTATCTGGAGCTGTGGGGCTGTGCTGAGGGCACCTGCATCCAGCCTGGGAGGGTTCCCCGTGGGCTGCTGGTGCTGGGACGTGTGGGGGGCACAGGAAGCACAGATTCTGGAATATCTACGTGTCACCTTGGCTGCTGATCTGGGATTTGCTGCTTCTAGGAGCTGCCCTCAGTCAATGCCAGAATAATTAAAGCTGAAAAGGGCTCTGGGTTCATCCAGCACAAGGATCCCCTCAGCCCCAGCGCTGTGCCTGTCCCAGGTGCCACATCCAGGCTTTCCTGAGCCCGTCCAGGGATGGGGACCCTCCCCACTGTGTTCTAAAGCTTCACAACCCTTGCCATGACTTTTTCCCTGACTCACAGGGGGGTTACAGCTTAGTTGCTACCCAGAATAAACTGAAATACCTAAAGCATTACCTCTGCCTGACAGACAAATGTCACAACTACACCAAGGACACAGATAGATGCAAAATGTTGAGTAAAACAATCCCAACTATTTTTGTTGAGTAAAATAATTCCATCTATTTTTATTCGGATGTTTCAGTTGAGTGAAGCACTTTCAGGCTAAATGGCAGGGGTGGGGCGTGACCCTGGGTCCCTGCCCAGCCTGGCTGGGCTGGGTTTGAGCAGCTGGGGCACACAGAATTTATGGAATCGTGCCATGGGGTGGGGTGGGTTGGGAGGGACCCCAAACCCCCCAGCCCGTTTGCTGGCACTGCCTGTGATCAGAGCAGGACTGACAGCCTGAGCCAGCACCAAGGATGCTAACAGCTCTGCTTAATGCCTTTAACGCTGTAAAAGAGGTGGTGTGGAGCTCGTGGAAGGTTTTATGGCAGAGTTTTAGTGCCTGTCGTTAAGGCAATAGAAAGTTATACCCCTTCTTCCATAGGTTAGGAATATTTTGCCATTACCTACGACTGCATTTTCATTGCATTGATGGCATTCTCAAAAAAAGTGCCATCACAAGAGGAGTTTTGCTTCCCTGGCAATGATGAAATGCTGTGTGTGAATATCAGTGCTGCCAGTGTCAGCTCGGGTTACAGAAACAGCTGAAGCTGTTGTGGACTCAGAATCCCAGAGAGGTTTGGGCTGGGAGGGACTCTGGGGACGGTCCCAGCCCATCCCGTGGCAGGGACACCTCCAGGTGTGTCCCATCAGCCTGGCCTGGCACGCTCCAGGGACCCGGGGGCACCCGCAGCAGCGTCTGCTGGGGATTCTCCAGCCTTTCCTGCTCAGGGGTGTTCCAACAGCAGCGAGGAGGAATTCAGGGTGAAGGGAGGGTGGAACCAGCACCCTTCATTTCTGGGCGGCCCAGCAGAAGCTCTGTGGCCATCACCCCTGGGCACAGGGACCAGGGGGTGCCCTGCAGGGCCTGGGGGTGCCATGGGGTGCCATGGGGTGCCATGGGGTCTCTGCCTGGGAATGCAGGGCTGGGGTGGGAGCTCCTGCTGCCCTGCCCTCCCTGCAGACCCCCAAAGCAGGCAGGTCCATGGCTCCTGCCTGCCCTGGACATGCTGTTCCCAGCGGCTCAGCCGAGTGGAAATCAGGCACACACCAAGCAGATAAGGCTGCTTTTATGAGTTAGCAGGAAAATGATAGTTTAAAATACTTGTTTATTCACTGCATAGATAGAGCTATGTGCTTTCTTCCAGAAACTTAACTTGTTCACACTTCATTATTCCCAGAAGGATAAATACAAGGGAGCAGGGGAGGACTGGGAGGGGAAGGCATTTAGAAGTGCTGCTGGACCAGTCTGAGAGCCCAGTGAATGCTGCACCATCCTTCAAGTGTTCCTCAGCAGCTGCTCCTCGTGGCCCTGCCTGGGCTGTCTGTGCCAGCTCAGCCTGCCCAAGGGGGCTGGACAGGTTCATTATGGCTGTGCAATGTCTGTGAGCGAACCCTGCAGCACCCCTGGGCGTGGCTGTGCCTGGCAGCAAGGGGACTTGGGGTGTCCCTGTCAGCAATGGGAAATGGGGTGTTCCTGTCACAGCAATGGGACTTGGGGTGTCCCTGTCACAGCAATGGGAAATGGGGTGTCCCTATCACAGCAATGGGGTCTGGGGTGTCCCTGTCAGCAATGGGAAATGGGGTGTTCCTGTCACAGCAAGGGGACTTGGGGTGTCCCTGTCACAGCAATGGGAAATGGGGTGTCCCTGTCACACCCAATGGGGTCTGGGGTGTCCCTGTCACAGCTTTGGGATTTGGGATGTCTCCATCACAGCAGTTTTGGGATAAACAATTCCCAGCCCTTTGGTTTCTCACAGGGGAGAGCCATTAGCTGCTCAGTTCCAGGAGGAAATGACATTTCCCTCCCTGGTTCAAGCCCCGTTTCTGGTGCTGCAGGTTCCTCCCCCGTCCCTCTGGAGGAGCAGGAGCAGTGTGTGTGTTTGGGGTGGGAGCTGCTCCCCCCAGCCCAGCCCAGGGCACTCTGCACACGCGAGGGACATGGATTCACTGCACAAACGTGCTTTGTCTCTGTCCTCTGGAAGGATGAATTTCCATCTCTTGGTGCATGAAGGGGTGTGGTGAGTGTTGGAAGCCCCAAACCCTGTGAGCATGGTGAGGGCCACTGCAGGAGCAGCTGGGGAATGCAGCTTTGTGTCCCAACAGGAGCTGCCTGTGCTGCTTATTTACCACAGATCCCAATGAAAAACGGGCCCTGAATTCCTTTAAAGCTTTTGCATCCTCTCTATTCAAGGCACTGAATAAAAATCAGCTCTCCACCAATAATTTTTTTGATTTCCAGTACAAACCCTCTTTCGCTGCTATTTGGGGGCTTAGATATGATCAAGTTATTTTCTCTCTTTGTGACTGTTGTGCTGTAGATGAAATAACTGCTGGTGGAAAAAAAAATGCCTGATTGGCTGCCTAATCCTTTACCAAACAACCAAACATTGGGGCTTTTTATTTCTCACAAATCATTCGGAGGGAGAAATGCTGCTTTGCAGCCCGTGTGTGTAAAAGGGAAAATGCCATCTGTGACCATCCAAATGAGCACAAATAAATGGCTGGAGAGAAAGAAACCTGAGAGATCTTGGTGAGCAGAAGAGGGGGTGGGAATACAGAAAATGCCAATAGCTGACAAAGGACCCCACTTCTGAGGGAATCTGCAGCCTCTGGGTTTTGGAGAGCATTGGAATTGTAAGAAAGTGTTCAGAGCCAGAAGGATGGATTGGTGTGAAATGCATTGTCTTGATGTTTTCCCATGTCTTGCTTTCCCTGGGGGGACTTTCCTGCTGCTGGGGAGGCTCTGCCTGGCCCCTCTGGGGCTGGGAAAGGCTGGGAATGGCTGGGAATGGCTGGGAAAGGCTGGGAAAGGCTGGGAAAGGCTGGGAATGGCTGGGAAAGGCTGGGAAAGTTTGGGAAAGGCTGGGAAAGTTTGGGAAAGGCTGGGAAAGGCTGGGAAAGGCTGGGAAAGGCTGGAAAAGGCTGGGAAAGTTTGGGAAAGGGTGAGAAAGGCTGGGCAAGGCTGGGAAACTAACCTGCTCCATGCACAGAACCCTTCCAGGCAGCAGAGTGGCTTCTCCTCTCCTCCTGGGGCACAGGGATCAGTGGCTTTTCTCTGCAGACATGGAAATGCTGCCTTTTTCCTCAGCAGGGGACACATGGGTGTTTTGTTGTTTCAGGGACATTCTGCTGCTCTGCCCAGTGGCTGTGCCTGCGATTTTTAACCCCTCATGCTGTTATAGTAACATGGTGTTGTTCTTCCCGAAAAGCCAAGCAGCTTCTTGCAAAACCAACACAGAATCCATCTTGAACTGAAATGGAGGGGTTGCTCTGGGGGCTGTTCCTGCCTGGGAAACACTGTAAGATCACCAGAAATTCCCTGCCAAAGGCCCCTGCAGGGATCACTGCTCCCCAGAGCCGGGGCTTTGTCTCAGAGAGTGCTGAGGTCAGGGGAAATAACCCAGTTAATGTGTGAGGTTTGTATCAGGCTGTGTTATTTCAAGATCCGTGATTATCCTGCACAGCATCCATCCAGGTGAGAACCAGAGGCACTTCTGGGCTGCGACAGGAACTTTAATGAGGAGGGGACAGGGACAGAGGGGGCTCAGACATCTGCCCAGGCACTCCAGCTTCCACCTGTCCTGTGATCAAACACTCCCTGGCAGCAGCTGTGGGCACCCTGGGAGCCCTGGGCAATGCAGGGGATGGAGGGGAGCAGCCTGGGAGGGTGGGACTGCATCCCCTGGAGCTGGGATTGGACACTGAACCCAGAGTGCAAATGGAGCAGAACTGACCAAAGTGTGAGATTGGGCTGGAGCCACAGCCGGGCTCTGTCACTGCCCCAGGTGTGTCCTGTGAGGCTTTTTAATAAATCTGTGCAGGGGCTTGACAGCTGGCCTGCAAGCAAAGCTGAGTTAATAGAAGAAATAACAAGAGTTAATAGAAGAAATAACAATTGATGATTTTCGAGTGCATCCATAGCAAGGAAGAAGACAAAGGTGTCAGCATGGCAATAGATTAGGAAAGATACATGAAAATATTTGTAAACTAGACTACGTGCTTAAGTAGATGTGTATCTGTGCCTTATTAAATTTCTGTAAAACTTTTGTCAATTATATTGATGCTAATTGCTTTGCACCAATGAATATAATAAGTTATTGTGATGTAGTTCTTAATGACTTAAGATCACACTTTGTTAAGAGTACATAATCTGGAGAACACACAGAATAAAAACTTTTTCTTAGACCCTGATCACGTGTGTGTGTGTGTCATGTCTGACCTAACAGTGACATAAATCCCTGCTGTATTCTTTAACCCTGCCCCAGGGAGCTCTCAGGCACCCATGCCCAAGGTTTGTCCTGTGAGGGAATGATTTCCTTGGATAAATCCCTGCTTTATTCTTGAACCCTGCCCCAGGGAGCTCTCAGCACCAGCAGGATGAGGTGCAGCAGTGCCTGCAGCCCTGGGGTGCTCACAGCTCCCTGTGGGGATGGGGTCCCCCCACCAGGGCAGGGACAGAGTCTCCTGCTCCACCTTTGCACCCCACACCCCTCACAGCCATGGAAACCTCAGATTGCTCCTGACTCCTGCTCTCCATCTGCTGCTCCCTCTCTCCTCGGGAAGGGTTTGAGAGCTCAGGAGCTGAGTGTGGCAGACTTTAATTAAAGCCTGTGCTCTGACAATGCCTCTCCATCCCTCAGCTCTCAGACGAGACAATTCTCCCCAAACCAAAAGCTCTCACAAGCCCAAGCATTGTCTTTGTTCTGGTGTTGAGGAGGATGAGAGACGCCCAAAGGCCCCTCAGCTGCAGCAGGTGAAATTGTGTTTGCCTTGTTCTGCTTTGCCAGCAGCGCTGTCTCGTGCTCCTGAGAGCTCCTGCCTGCTCTCCAGGCCTGATCCCACATCTGGGAATGGCTCCTGCCCACAGCACACCCTGCAGGGCCTGCTGGGGGGGGACTGGGATGGGAACTGCGCTGGGAACTAGGACTGGGATGAACTGGAAACCGAGCTGGGATTGGGATTGGGATTGGGATGGGAACAGGGCTGGGAACTGGGAATGGGGCTGGGATTGGGATTGGGATGAGCTGGGAACTTGGCTGGAACTGGGATGAGCTGGGAACAGGGCTGGGATTGGGATGGGAACTGGGAATGGGCCTGGGCAGGGACTGGGATGAACTGGGAACTGGAAACATAGCTGGGATTGGGATGAGCTGGGAGCTGGGAACAGGCTGGGATTGGGACTGGGATGAGCTGGGAACAGGCTGGGATTGGGACTGGGATGAGCTGGGAACAGGCTGGGATTGGGACTGGGATGAGCTGGGGCAGTGCCTGCCCCAGGCCAGCCCTTCCCTGGCCCCTCGGGGTCCCTCTCCCTCGCTCCCAGCCATGGGAAGGACAACAGGAGGCTCCGGACTGGGGCTGGGAAAAGGAGCAGGGATGGATAAAGAAGCCCAAAGGAGCTGAGCTCAGCACTGAGAGCTGAAATAAACAGGGAAAAGGCTCAAGGAAGGACAACACCGAGGGAATTGTGAGGTTTGGGAGGTAAAACCTCCCCAGCTTTGCTGTGCAGAACGTGGAGCAGGGAGCATCCCCCAGTGGGCAGGGACGCTCCTCAGGGACCCTCCGTGGACACTTTGGGGAGGCAGGAGGGGCTGAGGGGCTCCTGGCCCTGGTGCCTCCCTGCACTTGACCTCCAGGAGGGGAATCTCAGCAGCTGGAGCCAGGAGCTCTGTGCTTTTACTGCCTGGCAGTTGCAGGCGAGCACTTGGAGTTTACTGCCGACTTTATTGGGAGATTTTGTTTCTCCTTGAAGTCACCCAGCTTTCTTTTCTTTTTTTTTTTTTTTTTTTTTTTTTTTTTTTTTTTTTTTTTTTTTTCCCTTGCAATTTTGCTTTTCATTTCTCCTTGGATAGAGTGAGATTTCCAGAAGCAGGGAGAGGCAGGGCACAGCAGCTCTGGGAGCTGCAGGGCTCTCTATGGGCCTGTTGCAGTCAAATGTCGCTGCTGAGGCTGGGGGGAGAACAAAGGGAACTCCACCTCCCACCAACCTGTGCCCCTCTCTGCTTTCTGGACCAATTGCTTTTCTGTCTGCCCGCTTTGGGGGCAATACCAATATTCCTATTTCCAGCCTGGGGAGGTCAGGTTCCTTTAGCAACTTGTCATGAGAAAAGTGGGGGCAACTGAACTCTTATTTGCAGTTCAGGGAGCGATTCACTGGATCCCCTTGTTACTTTAAAAATGATAATTGGAAGGGTTTTTGTTGTGTATGCACAAACCTTGACTGGTGGGAGTTTGGATGTTTAGAACATATGGAATTTACGGATTTTGAGAAGTAATTGTAATCTTGGGGCCAAAAATATCTGGTTAGTGCGTGGGAAAGGAAAGAGGAAAGAGGAAAGAGGAAGGAGGAAAGAGGAAAGAGGAAAGAGGAAAGAGGAAAGAGGAAAGAGGAAAGAGGAAAGAGGAAAGAGGAAAGAGGAAAGAGGAAAGAGGAAAGAGGAAAGAGGAAAGAGGAAAGAGGAAAGAGGAAAGAGGAAAGAGGGGAAAGGAAAGGAAAGGAAAGGAAAGGAAAGGAAAGGAAAGGAAAGGAAAGGAAAGGAAAGGAAAGGAAAGGAAAGGAAAGGAAAGGAAAGGAAAGGAAAGGAAAGGAAAGGAAAGGAAAGGAAAGGAAAGGAAAGGAAAGGAAAGGAAAGGAAAGGAAAGGAAAGGAAAGGAAAGGAAAGGAAAGGAAAGGAAAGGAAAGGAAAGGAAAGGAAAGGAAAGGAAAGGAAAGGAAAGGAAAGGAAAGGAAAACCACTCTGGTTTGGGATGCTCAGGGCAGTGGGGCAGGGGCTGGGAGGCTGCAGCAGCTCTGGGCTGGGCTGGCAGCCCTCAGCTCTGCAGGGGAGACACAGCAAAACACCACAAAGTTCAATTTGGTGTCTGCACTGGTGCAGGGGCAGCCTGGCAGACACAGCTGGGCAGATGTGCCTGGTTCCTGAGGCTCCATTGCTGCAGATTTAGGGCATAGCATGGGAAAAGGGACCTGCAGGAGGTCCCAGCAGTGCTCTCAGGCTCAGCCTGCTTCAGGGCAGAGTATTTTACACTGCAGCCATTAAATGTGAAAGCCCTCTCACCTGTATTTTACCTTTTGGGTCAATCGGATCACAAAAGGAGAAATACACCCGGGCCAGAAGACAATGTGGATAGAGCCTGCTGTCTGTGATTTATTGTTTTAATTAAAAGCTTTTTAAGCTTTAATTAAAAAGGTACATCGGCACTCAGTATTCAAGAAAAATGCCTTTGTGTTTAGGTCAATTGAATAACGTAAAATATAATGAGATACATATTTCTAGTCTGGAGTTTCACATGGAAAAAAAAGCAATATGCATAATTAAAAAGTAAATTCCAGCTGATAGAAGGGAGCTGTTGGCAGGCGAAATAAAAGGTTTGCTTTAGATTAACACCAGTAATGAGGATGGTTTTTTTATTTGCCCCCTGTAACACCCCTTAGAAACCCCAAGGAGCAAACACAGCTGGGTTCATGGCCGTGCATGCAGGGTGCTCATTGCTGACCCTGATGGTGCTGGGGACAGCAGAGGGTGGCAGCTGGGAGTCCCACTGCCATATGTTCCAAAAAAATCTTCTTCGCCCGGGATTTTCTCCTGGGAAGCTGAGAAGCCTCAGCTCCTGCTGTGTTTGCCGCTCTGGAGTGTGGGCTGGAGATCGTTTATCCAACATGCGAATGGCTTTGACTTAATGGCCAATCACAGCCGGTGTGCCAAGGCTCTGAGGAGTCACGAGTTTTTGTTGTTCATTCTTGTGAAGCCTTCTGCCTGTCCTTGGGACCCATGCTCTCTCAGAGCCACCAGGAAATGCCAGTTTCTGTGGATTTACAGGGGGAGAACCTTTCAGTAAAGGTGTAGGCACAGCAAATAGAAACCATTTCTCTTCCTGGTCTTTTCTGTACCTAAGCCAAGCTTACAAAGTTCTGAGAAGTAATTTATCAATTTCCTAAGAACAAAATATCTTCATGCCTTTAGAAAAGTCTGAAAACATACAGAAAAAAAAAAAAAGTTACATTTTCTTCACAATGGCAAGATTTGGTCTTTTTCCTTTCCTTTTTGAAGTTACAAATACCACAGGTAGAGTTTTTTGTCATTTTAGTGGTCCAAGGTTCTTGGGGCCACAGAGACTCTGAAGTTTATGGGTACAAGTCAGAAGTCAGAGGAAACTGAGGAAAAATTATTTCTAATCTATCTTGTTATTTTCTTCTATTAAAACATTTTTTCAGGAGGGCATCATTACACGTCAACACTGTAAATAAAAGTGTCAAATGGAATTTATGAGGATTTTTTTTAACAGATTTTGACTCCCAAATCTCATACTGGTTTTATTGGAACCAACACTCAAATGTACCTGTATTTCAGGTAAATGGAGAGAGTTCATCCCAAAGCAGAAATCTGCTCATGCCAAGGTCATGAAGGCTTCACCCAGTGCACTGTGGTGATTTTATTGAGTTCTGCATTTCCTCTCTGTCTCCAGGAGGCTCCAGGGCCTGGAGCAGCATCATTTCCATTTGCATGTGTAATTTAGGAGTTTTCCAGAGTTTTCCCTGTGTTTTTGTTCCGTGGGGAAATCCCTCCCTGGGCAGCCAAACTCTGCTGGGGAAACACCCCGGGAGTGGGGCTGCGGTTGGGAGAGCAGCTGCAGAAAATGCAGAATTAAAGCAGGGAGGGCAAAGGGAGGATTCGTTTTGTGGGGAGTTGGAGGAGGAGAGGGTCCAGTGGGAACCAGGCGCAGTAAATCAGAATTAAGGCAGCATTTAAAGGAGGGAGGGCAGAGGGAGCATTTCTTGTGTGGGGTATGGCTCCTTCCCTGCTGTGCTGGGCAGGGTGGAGCCCCTGGCTGGTCTGAGGAGCAGCTCTGCATCACCCCAACGGGTGTGATGTTTCTATTCGTTCATGGACAAATCTGAGCATTGGAAGGCAAACTGCTGGAGAACTAGAGCACTCAGGTGTGTTTTGGTTTTTTTTTGTTTTGTTTTGTTGCTTTGTTTTAGTTTTGTTTGTTTGCTTTTTGGTCTTTTTTGGTTTGTTTTTTTTTTGGTTTTTTTTTGTTTGTTTGTTTGTAGGGTTTTGGTTTTGTTTTTTTTTTGTTTGTTTTTTTTTTTTTTTCTTGAGTGAGGGAGGAGGGTGGGATTGGGTGGTTTTTTTTTTGGTTTTTTTTTTTTTTTTTTGTTTTTTCTTTTGTTTTTTTTCCCTGTCCCAAGCCCTTGGCAATGTTTCTGGAGCCCCCTAGCTCAGGTGTGTGGGGTGCAGCCCCTGGGCCCCGTGTGGCTCTGAGCTGGGCCCCGCAGTCCTCTCTTTATTCTGTGTTTGTTTTTCTCGGCAGCCTTTTCCTCCCCTGCACTCGGCTGTCAGGCCCCTTTCCCCCCGGGGGTTGAATTTCCTCGCGGATTATCTGGCTAAGCTAAAACGAGCCAACGCTGCATTAACATCACTTTATTTTGCTGTTAATTGCCACTTGACCAGCTACTCCAAAATTACACTGTGAAGCTGCATAATGAAAGAATCCAGCATTGAGAATGTTCTGTGTTTTTTTCCCTCGTTTAAACTCCAACCAGTTCCTGTTATTTGCATTAATGAGTTTCTCAAGAGCCGGACGGGGCTCTGGAAAGGCTGTGCTGGGGTTCCCCTTGCCCCTGCAGTTGCTTTTTATCCCTTATTTTAGCCCTCGGGTGCATTTGTCAGGCTGGGTTGTACATTCTGGCCGTGAGTGTGTTGGGTATTGACTGTTCCTATTGGCAGCTCTGCTGTTTTTTGGGTGAGTTCTGTGTTCTCGCTCCCCCAGAGTGCCGTAGCAAGCCCTGGGTGCTCCTGCCTGGTGAATTCCTCCCTTTCCTTCCCCTTTCTGGCTGCCCCTGCCATCCAGCCCACTGCCAGCTAAGCTCTCGGGCCCTGCTCTCCTTGCTCACCTTGCTGTAAATTTAAAATGACTGCCCAGGCTCAGCAATCCGTTCCTGTTCCAGGGGAAGTCAACTCAATTTTCCCCTCCTTGCCAAGTGCCTGGGTCTGCCAGGCACACAGAAAAACCCGTGTAACAGCCTCGTAGAGATGGAGCTTGATTTTTCTGAGGTCTTATTTAGCATTGCAAAAATACCCAGTGTGAATGCTGCAGAAAACCCCAGCAGGTGCTTCTGCTCTGCTCTGCTGTGTCTCTGTGCTGAGCTATTATTAGAAATTAAGGTTTCTGGGTTTTCTGTTCAGCTCTGTGCTGCTGGGGGTCATGCAGCCCTGCCCAGGCTCGCAGTGATGCCCTCCAAGCAGGGTTTGTGCTTTTTGTTGGTGAGCTCCTTGTCACCCCTGGTGAGCTCAATCTGTTCCTCGTGCCTCTTGCCTTTCTCCCTGGCCTGGCCAGGCTGTTCACGTTCAGCTGATCACTGAGGAACATTTGGTCTGTGCTGGAAGTGTTTCCAGTCTATCTGCTCATCACTTCTCGTCTGTGTCAGGCGCAAACTGCGAGGCCACCAGAGACAGGAACCTTTTTTGTGCTGTGGTGGGAGTAGAGAAGAAGTGGCAGCTCTCTGTTTTCTGCTCTCCCCTCTGTACTCAAGGCAAGGATGGGGTCTCTGGGTTGGGCTCCTCTGATATCCCATTTTTCTCCCAATTCCTGCAGCTGAAAGCACAAACTGGCAGGGATGGAGCAGCAAAGGAAAAGAAGAGGCTGAAAAGTTCCAGCCAGGTGTGATGTCCTGAGGGAGTTGTATGCATGCTTATCTTAAATTGTACAGAAGCACAAGGCAGGTGCTGGCCAGGCTCTGCTTGCTCTGGCTCTGCAGAGGTTCCAGGGCTGTTCTCCCTCTGCCTGGGCTGAGCTCTGCCCCCCGAGCCCTGACCAAGCCCTGCTCAACCTCCCTCACACACCCTGGAAATGAAATCCTGATTGAATCCCAGCCCATGTTCTGGGGAGACACCTAGCTCAGCCTAGGGCTGTTTGGGCTGGGCTCAGCAGAGCAGGTTCCAAACAAACCCAGAGCTGGGCCAGGCTCAGTGCAGGGCTGTGTGAGGCTGTTTGGGCTGGGCTCAGCAGAGCAGGCTGATTTATTCTTGACTCCATGGTGCAGAAGGCTGATTTTTTATTTTATCATATACATTATATTAAAAGAAAATGATATATTAAAACTGTACTGAAAGAATAGAAGAAAGGATGTCATCAGAAGGCTTGAAAGGAATAGAAAGGAATGGAATGATAACAAAATCTTGTGACTGACCAGAGAGTCTGAGCCAGCTGACTGTGATTGGCCATTAATTAGAAACAACCCCATGAGACCAATCCCAGCAGCACCTGTTGCATCCCACAGCAGCAGATAATCAATGTTTACATTTTGTTCCTGAGGACTCTCAGCTTCTCAGGAGAAAACTGCTTTTGCTAGGATCCTTTCATAAAATATGTCCATGACACCCCTCTGAGACACTTCTGTCCCTGTTTCAGCCTGGGCCATCAGGAAAATTCAATTCCTTGGCTGACCCCTGTTTTCCAGGGCAGGATTCAGGCTGCTGAAGGTGGGAGCTGTCTCTGGGGCAGAGTGGGTTTGCCCTCTCCTGCAGCTGGATTAATTTGTATTCCAGCTTCAGAAGACTGCAGGGTCAATGTGAGCAGATCCAGAGCAGAATTACAAGTGGGGCTCCAGGCAGGTTGCAGGAGGGGGATGAAGGGTTTTGGCAGCCAGGACTGCTGTGGTTGGAGTGGGGGCAGTGCAGCTGGAGATGCTCCTGGCCTTGTTTTTCCTGCCCCTCTTTACCTCCATCCTTCCCAACAAAGTTTGTGGCCACAGGCTGAGGGATAATTTGGCAAGTGCAATCCTTGTTAAAAATTGTTAACAGCAGCTGTTTGGTGTTTCAGTGGATTTGTCTCAAATCCCTGCCCTTGGCAGAGTCACACAGCTCCTCTGCTGCTCTGGGTTTATCCCATCTCTGATCCATCAGGTGTCCTGCCTGCCTGTCCCAGCTCATCCTCCCTGCCATTCAGGCTGTGTCCCTTTGCTCCGCCTCTCCCTGTTGCTCTCTTTGCTCTCCTGTCTCCCACATGCCCAGGATTCATTCCAGAGCCATCTCTGCTCACATCTTCCAGCCTCCAGAAAACCTGCCACGTTTATGGATCAGCACAAACCAGGTTCCAGCTGCTCCTCCAATGTGACCGTGTTCACAGGGTCCCAGGATGAGGGAAGGGATGAGGATCTGACTCCATGGTTCACAAGGCTGGTTTATTATTTTATGATATATATTACATTAAAACTATACTAAAAGAATAGAAGAAAGGATTTCATCAGAAGGCTGGCTAAGAATAGAAAAAGAGAGAATGATAACAAAGGTTTGTGGCTTGGACAGACAGTCTGAGCCAGCTGGCTGTGATTGGCCATTAATTAGAAACAACCCCATGAGACCAATCCCAGCAGCACCTGTTGCATCCCACAGCAGCAGATAACCATTGGGTACATTTTGTTCCTGAGGCCTCTCAGCTTCTCAGGAGGAAAAATTCCTAAGGAAAGGATTTTTCATAAAACATGTCTGTGACACTCCAAGGCACATCCCCTGCCCAGAAGCAGCTCCTCCAGCCCCTGTGTGAGTCCTGCCTCTGTGCTGGGGTTTATTTCTGCAATTTATTTATTATGAGCTCTGTGGAGGCAGGAGCCTGTTCCTGGTGCCTCTGATCCTGTGCTGAAATCACAGCCACAATTACCAGGAGCACGTTTACTGCAACCTGCCAGTTCCTGTTTCCTGCTCCTAGGCCACCAGCAGTTTGTATTATTTTTTTTTAAAAAGCCCAACCCCAATGTGGATTCATTGGAAGTGCATTTTGCAGATTGAAGGCCTAAATGTCATTGCAACCTTCCTG
>VZSU01001683.1:40684-54241 GCA_013398715.1 Nesospiza acunhae | reverse complement strand
TGAGGGGGCAGCCCAGGGGGGCTCCAGTGCCATGTGAAAAATGCCTATTTTATGATTAGCTTTTGGCAAATATTAAAATGAATATTATATGTGCTATGTTAGAAAGTAATGCTGTATTAATTCTCTTAAGTAGTGTGTTCAATATAGTTTTAGGTTATAAAAATTTTTAAAATAGAAACTATGCTATGTAGGATACTTTTTTTAAAGAAAGGACTCGTACTGAGATAGCAGCCACAGGACACCCAAATCTTTCAGAGAAAAGAATTTATTGCCCCATTATCAGGAGAAATGAACTTCCTCCCATCTTGAAGGCACTGTCAGGATTCAGAGGAAGAAGTTGACACTGACCAGACAGAATCCTGTGTTTGAATGGAATTTATGCATCATGGATGAGCTGTATGAATATGCAACAGGCTGTTGCTTTAAGGGTTAATCCTCTGTTAACGTGGGGCCTTTTTCGGGCTCATGCTGCCCAGAAAAGGTACCCAGACTGTCCATAACTCTTGGTCTCTATAGTCTCATATTGTCCTAATCACAATTGTCCAAATTATTATTATTACTCTAATTGTATCACTAATTTTACAACCATTTTATTACTATTCAACTTTTAAAATTTAAAAAACCCCCAAGCGGAGGGCGTTTCTCGCATGCCGGCTGGGAGCAGTGGCACGGCGCACGGTGGTGGGATGCTCAGGGGGGCTGCGCTGGCCCTGGGTGCTCCTGGGTTCGGGGTGAGCAGGCAGAGCCCCAGTGGGGCTGGGGCAGCGGCTCTCCAGGGATGAGCCCACCCGCAGGAGGTCTGGGGAGCCCGTGGGAGCCGGCCTGGCCTGCAGTGCACACCTTTTATGCATTTATATATTTATGTTCTGGAAGCCTCTGCCTGGAGCAGCCCCATTAAACTGCAGAGAGGTCTCTGCTGCTTTGGCTTTCTTCTCCCGGCTCCTGAGCTGCACTTTGAACGCACTGACCCAGCAACCAGCCCCTTACCCACCAGGCTCAGGCATGAACTATTCTCAAAGCATATTTCATCAAACCTGCGAGATGTGACCCAGAAAACATGACCCTGAGAGAGGATGTGTTGCTTATTTCCCTTCAATTCTTTCTCTTCATTGCAAAACAGTTTGGTGGCAAATTGCTGGGATGAAATGTGGAAGGGCAGGGTTTAAATCTCCTCTGCCTCGGGAGATTCAGCTGAGCACAGCTCCCTCCCTTGGGGTCTGCCTGATTTCCTGGGGGCTGGGAAAGGGACCCCCCTCACCCCCCTGCTGTGGGGAAGGGGCAGAGCCCCTGGGCTCAGGAGAGGAGAAGGAGGAGATGTCACTGTGGTGGGGAGCAGGCAGTTTGGGGTTTGAGTGCATACAAAATACATTAATCCTGGAAAAGGGTTGGTTTTGAACATGCTTGGCTGCTGCATTTGCTTCTGGAAGGTGTTCACAGGTGGCCCTGGATGGGTGAGAATTCCATTTCTGGCACCTGCATCCAGTCAGGGCACCTGGCCCCAGAGCCCCTCTGCCCTTTCCTGCTACCTCCCTGCACCCTCTAGGGTAATAAATCACTCTGGTGTCACAGACACCTTTTATGGAAAATCCTTTCTTTAGGATTTTTCCTCCTGAGAAGCTGAGAGGCCTCAGGAACAAAATGTACCCAATGGTTATCTGCTGCTGTGGGATGCAACAGGTGCTGCTGGGATTGGTCTCATGGGGTTGTTTCTAATTAATGGCCAATCACAGTCAGCTGGCTCAGACTCTCTGTCCCAGACACAAGCCTTTGTGATCATTCCATTCCTTTTCTATTCTTAGCCAGCCTTCTGATGAAATCCTTTCTTCTATTCTTTTAGTATAGTTTTAATATAATATATATCATAAAATAATAATCCAGCCTTCTGAAACATGGAGTCAGATCCTCGTCCCTTCCCTCATCCTGGGCCCCCTGTGACACAGTCACACTGGGGCAGTGAGGAGGGGTCCATGAGGATCCCCTCGTTCCTCTGGCTCCCTGTGGCCCTGCCCTGAGCCCCAGACCTGCGCCCAGCGGGGCAGGGTCCCTCCTGTGGGCAGGAGCTCAGCATGTCCTGGGTGTTTGACTGCCCTGGGAGCTGAGCGGCTGCCCTGCTCCTGAGCTTTACGACCAAAGGACATTAAAAAAGTCTTTGCTGAAGTGGAGCAAATGTTTAGCAGCTCGTAGAGCTCTCCTGGGCTCAGGATTGTGAGGCTGTTGGTAATTTCAGGTTCATTTCTTACTGTCCTTGCACTGGAGAGCTCAGAGCACTCGCAGTGGTTGTTAAGCATGAGCAGATGGAATAATAAGAGTGGCTGTAGCAATGAAACTTATAATTTGTGACATAAAAAGGTGGCAAATATTCTTATTCTGGGCATCTGATAATGATTAATTTACACTGCTTTATTTTGTGCCTCAGCTGGTGGTGAGGGCTGTGTGAGGAGCAGAACAGGCTGTGCAGCACAAAATCAAGTGTCCGGGGACGCAGGAGTGGAGCCTGAATTATTTTGTACAATCACCTGATGAGGTCATGCTGTGTTAAAAAAATAGGTGTCTCAGGTGCCTCAGGTGTCCAGGTGTGTCAGGTGCACTCACAGGGACACCAAGTGCAGCCCAGGTGTGTCAGGGTGCCCTCAAAGGGCACAAAGGGCAGCCCAGGTGTGTCAGGTGCCCTCAAAGAGCACAAAGGGCAGCCCAGGTGTGTCAGGGTGCACCAAGGAGGTGCCAGGGTGCCCCAAGTGAGCCCCTGGGGAGCTGTGCATGATGCCCTGGCTGGCACCAAGCAGCACGTGGAGTCTCCCTCCAGGCAGGTGCTCCCTGCTCTCCATTTCTTTGTGGTTTGTGAGCAGGACCCTCAGCAAAGCCTTGTTCAGGTGAAGAAGGCCTGGCACACTGAGGCAGCAGAAGTGCTCCATTAATTCTGGAGAGCTTTTCTTGCTCTCGAGTGTGTGTTTGTGCTGCTGAATGGGAATGGCCCTGCCTGGCCTCTGGAGGCCTTGTTCTTTGAATTGTTGGTGCAATTATGTCCCTGCCTGCAGCAGGCACCTCTTGCCTCACTCCTTTGGGTTCTGGGTCCTCTCCCTTGCTGGATTTCCAGGGGAGAAAATCTCCCCATCCACACGAGGGGCTCTGTGCCCCCCAGGGCAGGGGAATCTGTAATTGCAGGGCCCCAGAGGGGGCTCCTCCGCCTCCCAGCAGAGAAAAACCCCTCTGAAATGCTGTTTGGGCAGGACTGCGAGGGCTGTGGTGCCTTCAGCTGTACCCTTGGTGCCACCCCGCTGAAATATAGAGGCCGTTTGGAGGTCAGTGCCAAATAATGCTCCTGCTGTAGTGGGGAAATAGACCTTTGACTAATGTGGCATTTCTTTGTGCATTTAAGTCACAGAAAGCTCCCCTTCCTGAAAGGCTGCTCAGGAGAAGTCAAAATGCTGTTCCTCTTTCCTGTAAATAAATGCTGTGGGTTTGACAGCCGTCATGGACCTGACTTTAAATTTATTCTTTGTATACACAGTTTATCAAAAGGGGTTAGAAACATCATTTTAAAACAATGCTTTGCTGCTCTCTGAAAACACAACGTGTAAATAATATTTCCTCAAGCATTCCATTTATACTTTGGCTTTTGGATGCAGTCTTTGGAAACCGATCTGTGCTGTAACATGAATCCATCAGACTGACCTAAATTACCTTTAAATTACCTTTCTGAGCAGAGCCTTTCCTGGTCTGGGGGGCTGTGAGGGGTGCAGGAGGGGCTTTGGTGTGGGGGGAGCGAGGCTGTGCCCCCTGTGAATGGCCTGGTGCCCGCCCTGGGGGATGCCACAGCCCTGTGCAGGTGGCACTGGGGACACGGGCAGGGCTGGCATGGCTGGGCTGGCGTGGCTGGGCTCAGGGCTCTGAGAGGCTTTTCCAGACATTCTGTGGTTCCCTGGGACTCTGCCCTGTGACAGTGCTCACAGGGGTCCCAGGATGAGAAAAGGGATGAGGATCTGACTCCATGGTTCAGAAGGCTGGTTTCTTATTTTATGATATATATTACATTAAAACTATACTAAAAGAATAGAAGAAAGGATTTAATTAGAAGGCTGGCTAAGAATAGAAAAAGGAAGAATGATCACAAAGGTTTGTGTCTGGGACAGAGAGTCTGAGCCAGCTGACTGTGATTGGCCATTAATTAGAAACAACCCCATGAGACCAATCCCAGCAGCACCTGTTGCATCCCACAGCAGCAGATAACCATTGGGTACATTTTGTTCCTGAGGCCTCTCAGGAGGAAAAGTCCTAAGGAAAGGATTTTCCATAGAAGATGTGTATGACACTGCAGCTTGATTTGTTTAGGTTAATTGTTGTTGGCTCTGTGCTAAAGGTCTGTGTTCAATATTGCCCTGGCTCTTCAAGTCCTGGCAGAGTCCCTGTCCTGTGTGCCACAGGACGCTGGAAATTCTCCTTAGCTGAGCAGCCCCTGCACTGCTCACACCTCTCCCTGAATGTCCTGGTGTTTATTCAGCTCCCTCTAGGGCCAGGAGCTGTGTTTGGGGCTCACTGTCCCTGTGGGGCTGTTCTGACACCCTGACTGTGGTTCAGGTGCCTTTGGGGACAGGAGAGCTGTGTTTGGGGCTCACTGTCCCTGTGGGGCTGTTCTGGCACCCTGACTGTGGTTCAGGTGCCTTTAGGGACCCGAGGTGTGTTTGGGGCTCACTGCCCTGTCCCACCCAGGGCTGGCAGCAGGGGCTGGGTTCCTGGCTGTGCAGACACCTCCTCCTGCCCTCCCACCTGGCTGCACTCACCTGCCTGTAACCTCAGTGCTGTTCTTGACTGCAGAGCAAACAGGGACTGGGGCTTCAGCTCCTCCTCAAGGCCAATTTTTCAGCCACTCAAGCTCAACCTCCATCCCAAGGAACCACGATTACTCTTGGCTTGGCACGCCCCATCTATTTGCTTAATGAGAAAATAATTTCCTCCCATTTAAAACCGCCTTCTCCTTTGCTCTCTTTCCCTCCTGAGGAGATTTAACAGGTTTCCATGTGGCCTGCAGGGTCTGGGGTGCTGTGGTGGAGTGGGAAGTGATGGTGTTGAAGATGATGCATTTGTTTGATAGTGAAAATTGAAAACATATAAATTATAAGTTGATAAAAATATCAAAAGCTGGCACCACTTCGAGTAAGCAAATGGTGGCAAAATGGCACCTTTAACCTCTGAAATAGGGTGATTGCCAGCAGTGGAAGTGCATGCTATTGTACCCCTTGGAAAAGAAACTCTGGGAATGAGGGGGGATCGCCCAGGTGTACTGAAAGCCAGTGTTTTTTATCAATATTGGTCTGGATTCTGCTCTGGATTGCTCTCTTGGGATTTCTTGGGTATTTGGTTGTTAATTGCTGCCCCGAGATGTGCAGGGTGTCTCTGTTCCTGTCTCTGTTTCTGTCTCTGTTTCTGTCCTGTCAGGGTGCTGTGTCCCTGCCCAGGCTCGGTGTCAGGGCGCTGTCCCTGCCCAGGCCCAGTGTCAGGGTGCTGTCCCTGCCCAGGCCCAGTGTCAGGGTGCTGTGTCCCTGCCCAGGCTCAGTGTCAGGGTGCTGTCCCTGCCCAGGCTCAGTGTCAGGGTGCTGTCCCTGCCCAGGCTCAGTGTCAGGGTGCTGTCCCTGCCCAGGCTCAGTGTCAGGGTGCGCTGTCCCTGCCCAGGCCCAGTGTCAGGGTGCTGTGTCCCTGCCCAGGCTCGGTGTCAGGGCGCTGTCAAGAAGGAGAAAGGCTAGACATGCCCAAGTTCCTCCATCTTGTCCCCATAACCCCCATACCAAATATCCCAAAATCTACCTTTTCACCTGGTGATAATTTTATTATTATACTATTTAAACTTCTGTGACTCTCAGGACCTCATAAAAAGCTGGTAACTTGCTCCAGGGGTCACAATCAAATCCCCATGTGTTCTGGGCTGTGCCAGGGTCTCTGAGGCCCCCAGCAACTCTGGACACCCAGAGGGATGTGCTGGGTTCCGACAGGGATTGGTTTTTCTTTCTGTGAAAAGCAGCAGTGGCAGCTCCAGGGCTTTGGCTGGTGGGAATGAGCTGTCCTTGTGTGTACCTGGGCTGGGTTTATTCAAACTGCTCTAAAGGTCCTTATCCTGGGCTGGGGAGCTCTGAGGAGCTGCCCACGAGAAACACCAAGAAGGTTTGGAACGTCTGTGTCCACAGCTGTACCCAGTGAGGCGAAGATGCTATAAAAGAGCGGGGTGGTGTTAAGAAGGCAACTGGAGTCTGTTGGGTGCTTTGCGGAGGAGAAAGAGTCAGAGCTCTGAGGAGCTGCCCACGAGAAACACCAAGAAGGTTTGGAACTTCTGTGCTACGGAGACAGCAGCGTGGAACCCCTGTAGTAAGATGCCAACAATGCCAGGGCTTTGGAGGTCAGAGGGGGTCAGTGTCCCTGGGGCCTGGGCAGTGCTGGGGCAGGGATGGGCCCCGTGGCCTGAGGGCTTTTCCAGCCTGTGGGCCTTTCTAGCTTGTGGGCCCAAGCTCCCCACACAGGAGCAGCCCTAGGAGTGGAGTTTGGGTCCTTTCCCCACGTAGCCCCAGGGGGAGGCTGCCCTGGCCCCACACCTGTATCCAGGGCGGCCCAGTGGACAGGGCTGAGCCTGTCTGGTCCCTCTGGGGGCTGTGAAGGGGCAGGAGCTCCAGCAGCTCCATCGTTTCCCTTCACCGCAGGTGCAGCGAAGCCCTGGGTGCTGTGGGGTGACCCCAGCTGGGGGCTCTGGGGACCCCCCCAGCAGGGCTGTGTGCTGCTCCTGTTCCTGAATTACAAACAAACCCTTCCCCAGAGGTGCTCTCTGCTTGCTCCCCAGCATCATTAACTGCCTGCTCACCCGCACTCTCTGCTGTGGGTGCGTCACACAGAAAATGCAGAATTGGCTCTCGGGCAGCTCCTTGATGTAGGCAAGCCTTGAACATGTGCTTCCTCATTATCCACGTTGGGGATCATCTGAAATTTCTCCTGAATCCCAAATTCACCCAGAAATTCAGTGTAATCCCAAGTGCTGGTTATCTGAATCCTTCAGACATCCCTCAAGTCACACAGCTAATCAGGATCATTGGGATGCAGCCTTTAAGCATCCTAATTTTATTCAGTCAGGAAAAATATCACTAAAGAATAAATCCCATTGCATGGCAAATCAGCTGGATCCTTTTAGTAGGGTTTAACATTCTCATTTTCTCTCTTTTAGCATTTTCCATTAGGATCAGTGGAGAGGATTTGACTGGAGCACTCATGGACACCTCTCTTTGGCAAGGAGGGGCAAAATCAAATCTGCTACTTTCCAAACCTGCTCCACAATTAAATTTTCCAAAAGCCCTATTGATTCTGAGCAGGGTTTTGTTTTGTGGGAGCTGGTGGCAGTGGGTATTAGCAGCAGACAGGATTCAGAGCTGAGCCCTGCTGACTGACAGTTCATTTCACAGTTTGCTGCAGCTCTGCGTGCATCTGCTGAGTGCCAGGGCTGCAGGGCGAGTGCGGGCTCCCCGCAGCCCCAGCACCTACATGGGGATGAATTCCTGCGCTGGCACCGTCCCTGGGGGAGCTGGGGGAGCCCCAGAGCTGCCTGCAGCCCCCTCCTTCCCCAGGTGTTTTCCCACTGAGGGAACACCTGGGGCAGGTGTGCTCCCTGCTGTGGGGAGGAGCAGCAGGCTGGGAGCTCGGCTCTGCTGTCCTGGGGTTTGTGTTTGCCATGGGGCTGGATGTGTGCTGGCCTTGGTCCTTCAGCCTGGGACACCTGGGGGGCTCACCTGGACAGGAGCAGCTCCAGGCAGAGCTCAGAGCCCCTGGCAGGGCCTGAAGGGGCTCCAGGAGAGCTGCAGAGGGACTGGGGACAAGGCCTGGAGGGACAGCACACAGGGAATGGCTCCACTGCCAGAGGGCAGGGCTGGATGGGAGATTGGGAATTGGGAATTGTTCCCTGGCAGGGTGGGCAGCCCTGGCACAGGTGCCCAGAGCAGCTGGGGCTGCCCCTGGATCCCTGGCAGTGCCCAAGGCCAGGCTGGACACTGGGGCTGGGAGCACCTGGGACAGTGGGAGGTGTCCCTAGGTTGGGATTTGGGGTCCCAGAGCCATGGAAGGGATCCCGGCCCCCCCCGCCCTGTGGCTCGGAGCTGTTTCCATCCCCAGCCCTTCCAGCTGTCACCCGTGGCTCTTTGCCTGCCCTGTGGTGACAGCTCTGCCTTTTGGTTTTTCTGTTTAACACTTCCTGGCTAAATGCTCTCAGCTCTCATGAACATGATCTCCCACTCCTTCCTGCCTCACCTGTGACAGAGCTGTGTGTGAGCAGCTGCTTTGGATGGCGTACAGATGTTGAATTTAAGAGGGGTGTTACTGCCTCGGTCCAAGTGATGTGAGGATGTGGTTTTGCTTCTCTTTTACTGCCTCCTTTCCCTCCCTCATTATTTTTGTGAGAGGCCCCCCCTGCTCTGTTGGCTTTGGCTCGCCGTGGTGGTGCTGGGAAGCTGCCGCAGGGTCAGCTTTGTCCCCTGCTCCCCGAGCACCCTGAGGAGGCTCCGTGCCTCACCTGGGCACGAGCAGGCTCAGCTGGCAGGCTCAGCACGGCTGCACAGGCAGAGTGTTCTCTCCAGCACGTCATTTAATCCAATTTCTCGTCTGTGTGTTTGAGAGGCAGTGATGGGAAGCAAAGAGCTGAAGATTGGAATAACTCGGAGGCATCAGAGTACAGGAGTGCGTGGGGAAGGGGGAGGACTTGCCCAGCTGTATTTTGCTGTCGTTTCTCTAATGATAACACTTAAATGGGCCCATTATCCATTCTGAAATGCAATTGTGGCGATGTACAATTTCCTGCTCCGCGCTGAGCGAGGGACTTGACCTATTTAAATCTCAGAAGGAGAGAAAGAAAATGATGGAGTGTCGTTCCCTGCACCTGGAACTTGCAGACTTGCAGAAATTGCTCCTGGCTGGGGCTGTTCCCCCAGGGCTGGCACAGGGACCTGAGCTCCCCTCAGCCCTGAGCTCGCCTTGTTCCTGCCACAGGGAGCTCTGGGAGCCAAACACCTTCCCGAAGTCCTTGGGTTCTGCAGCTCCTCCATCTGCTGCCCGCTGGCTTGAGGGAAAATCCTGGAGACCTCCAGAGCTGTGCTTGAGAGGGGATTGGAGCTGCAGTGGGATGGGGCAGGAAAGGAGGGATCCATGGGGTATTGGGGTGCTGATTTAGATGGGATATGGGGAATTGTTCCCTGGCAGGGTGGGCAGCCCTGGCACAGGTGCCCAGAGCAGCTGTGGCTGCCCCTGGATCCCTGGCAGTGCCCAAGGCCAGGCTGGACACTGGGGCTGGAGCACCTGGGACAGTGGGAGGTGTCCCTGCCATGGCAGGGGTGGGAATGGGGGGGATTTGGGGTCCCTCCCAACCCAAACCATTTGGGATTCTGCAGCTGTGGGACATTTGCAGGAGGATCCTCTGGCCCAGGAGGAGCAAAGCTGCTGCCCCAGCAAAGGAGGGGTCTTGCTGGATGGTGGGGCTGTTGGAGGGACCCTTTCTTTTGCCCACTCTCTTTCTGGAGAATGTTACAGAATCACAGCCTGGGCTGGGCTGGGAGAGACCTTAAAGCCCTTCTAGATCCAATCCCCCTTCCATGGGCAGTGACAGCAGTACAAAATCTGCATTTTCTGTTGATGTGGTAATGACTGAAGCTTTATGGGAAAGAAAATGGGAGTTTGTGAGGTTGTTTGGGGAGGAAAAAGTGATTATTAGTGAAGATGGCATTCCATTATTAATGTTTGAGCTCCTGAGCAGAAAAGTCCCATATTGCATAACTCTGGCTCCAGCTGTAAGAGCAGCGTGGCAAGGTGGCAAAGCTTTGATTTGTGTGTTCTGTGGCCTGGGTTCAACTCTAGCCTGTGTTCTAAGGGAAGATCATACAGAGTCTGAGCACTCACCAGGAAACTTGTACAGGGAGCTGGGGAGATGTAAGTGAACATTTGTGTGGTGAGATAATCACATATGGGTGGGGACTCTGCTGCAGGATGACAAGAGGGAGAATTTTGAAATCACATGTGTGTTAACAGATGGTCCAACCTGACACCAAATGTGGATTTCTTAGAGCAGAAACCAATGAGAACAATTTAAAAATAATGGGTGTGTGACATAATGAGGAAAACGACCCCATCCTTTAATCCTGGGTTATTAATTACCCAACTGCAAGGAATTAGCCTGTTTTGGGGTGCTGTGAGCCCGGGAGCTGCACAGAGGGTGTCCAGCTGGTCCCGAGGGCGTCAGTGCAGGAGGGCAGGGCAGGAGGTGCCTCCGTGCCTGAAATGGCTTTTGCAGGGCTCAGAGAGGCGCAGGGCTGCGTGAAATAGCTGAGCTCCTGTGGGGAGCAGGGAGGTGGGAGCAGAGAGAGCCCCGTCCCTGGGCTGGGCAGGGCTGGGGCACTGTCACTGCTGTCCCCAGCCAGGGGAAGGGGAGGCTCCCCTTTGGAATCCCAGGGTGTTTGCCTTGGAAGGGCCCTCAGAGGCCACGGCAGGGACACCTTCTACAGCCCAGGTCCTGCTCCTGGTGCCAAGGAGAGCTTCCCCCAGCTCCCATTGCAGTTCAGAGGAGCTGGAGATGCTGGGGCCCTCTGAGCCATGCTGGCTGTCGTCACAGCTCTGCAGTGCCCCAGCTCCCCGGCTGGAACTGGCACCTCTGCCCTGCACCTGGGCAGCATTCCAGTGCCACAACTGGAATTTTAAAGTGGCTTTTTTCCCCTACCCTGGAAGTACAAAGATTAGTGCATAACGTTCCCGGTGCGTGGTGGCTTCTCCTGCTCTGGAAATGCAGAACAAACCTGCTTTAAACCCAGCAAACACCAGCTGAAGGCTCGCATGGTTACACAGCCTAATTATAAACATTCTGCACATTCCAAAAGCACAGCGCAGTAAATAAATGCATCACCCAGATGAAGAATGCAACCCCTCAGTGTCAGACAGCGAGCGCTTTGGAAAGTAATTAAAAGCAAAGTATCCATTGGAGTTCTGCAATTTAGCAGAAGTTTAGATTTCACTTCAGAAACTGGGATGGAGTGGAGGGGAGCCCCCCCATGCAAACAATAGCCATGAATATTCATGTCTCTGGAGATGGAAAATGAGCAGTTTCTGTGAGAAGAGGAACAAAGTGGGGATTTTTTTTCTGGTTATCTTTGAAGGGGAAAGGCTGTGTACACTATAGAAATCACCTGTGTTGTGTGACCGTGCTCACAGGGGTCCCAGGATGAGGGAAGGGACGAGGATCTGACTCCATGTTTCACAAGGCTGGTTTATTATTTTATGATATATATTACATTAAAACTATACTAAAAGAATAGAAGAAAGGATTTCATCAGAAGGCTGGCTAAGAATAGAAAAAGAGAGAATGATAACAAAGGTTTGTGGCTTGGACAGACAGTCTGAGCCAGCTGACTGTGATTGGCCATTAATTAGAAACAACCCCATGAGACCAATCCCAGCAGCACCTGTTGCATCCCACAGCAGCAGATAACCATTGGGTACATTTTGCTCCTGAGGCCTCACAGCTTCTCAGGAGGAAAGATCCCAAGGAAAGGGTTTTTCATGAAATGTGTCTGTGACAGTGTTGTTCTGCTGTCACAGTTTATAGCTCAGGGCACAGGGCTGGGCTGCCCTCCCTGCAGCTTGGGGAGCTCTTGGATCCATCCATTCACTGCTGAAGAGCAGCGTGGCAGCTCCTGCTCTGCTCTGAGCAGCTCCCGTCCCTCTTCCCTCTGAGTGGTCCTTGATGCTGCAGGTATGCCTGAAATAGCCCATGCTGTCCCTGGGAGACTGATAGGAGAGGATAAAATCCATTTATTTACAGCCTCTCCAGCTCTCCTGTCAGCGCAGTGTGCTGCAGGACTGGGGCACCCACCTGGCTTTGCCCATCCCTTCCTGCTGCTGTGAGTTACAGAGAGCTGCTGGGTCACCAGAGTGAAATGTAGCACGTCCTGCCCCTCCTGGGGGTGTGACTGCACAGACAGGGGTGCCTCGGGTTTGGCTTTTCTGCGTTTCACACTCTGTGCTGCTTTGGTGTGTGGGTCTGGGTTCACACCAGGGGATGGTGAGCTCTGTGCACAGAGCAGGGAGACAAAACAATTCCTGCTCCAGCTGGGCACCAAGGACAAATGACCCAAACCTCAGGCTGTGTGCTCTGCTGCCCCAAGGGAATTCCAGCCCAAGGTGATGCCCTGGGACAGCAGACCATGCTGATCACTGACACAGGGGGTCAGTGCTGGCTCCCAGGTTCTCCCTGCCCGTTTTCTGTTCCTGCCAGCACTTCCCAGCGGCAGGGTTGGCATGGCAGCAAAACCACCCCAAATCTGCCTTCAGCAGCACAGAAATACCAAGCACTGCATACAGGGATGAGCACTTAATTAAAATTACAGCCCAAAGCCACCCACCTCCAGACTCCGAGCTCTACACACTTCCATTTGTACCCAGCTCCAGAACAGAACGCATTATTTAGCTCAATGAAGCCTCCTGTCAAAGCAGCTCCTTACCTGCTCTGGGGGAGGCTCACGAGCTCATCCCTGACCTTTCCTGTTTCCCTTTGTAGCTAATGTTCTTCTAACAAGTAGATTTTAATTGTTGCCGTTCAAGGTTTGGAAGACATTTGTAGAGATAAAATTTGAAAGGCTGGGAAATCAGAAGACTTCTCAGAAGTATCTCAAAGATGACATGTAAGCATCAGACTGAGTTATTTATTTTTTGAACAGTTTTCTGTCATTCTCCAGCCCACTCCAGGTTAAGCCTTTGAGTGAATTGGCTCAGAGTAACTGACAGCAGCTGGCCTGGGTGCTCCTGGTGCCTCCTGCCAGCTCAGGACATGCCCTGGTTCCATCACTGAGCGCTTGGGAAGCCAAACGCCACGGGCAGGTGCTGTCCTGAGTGGGGCTTTTCCCATCCCACCGTTCCCATGGCTCACCCTGCTCCTGGCGCTGGGGCTGGGGTGCTCTGGGGTGCCCTGGGATGACCTGGGATGCTCTGGGGTGCCCTGGGATGACCTGGGATGCTCTGGGATCTCAGCCCTGGGCTCTGCCTTGGCTGCAGGATTGTCCTGAGACCCTGCAGCTCTGAGAGCAGGACACATTTCCCACATTAAATGTACCAAATAATGCACAGGTTGCCTGACCTGGCTGTGAAATTGTGGAAGAAATTGCAGTAATTACCTCAAGGTGCCACCTCCAACCATGCTGTGCCATGGATTTTCTTGAAGTCAATCTGTATTTCACTTTACAAATACCTATGAATGTTTTAATTCTCCCCTTCTACAAAAGAAACGTGTGGGCTGACAGAAATTATTCACCATTTGGGACTTCTGTGATGAGGCAAACTATTTAATTTTCCAAGTGTAGATCCGAGGTCTGACTTTGAGGAGCTGAAGTTTTAAATATTACATTATTTCTTTATTTTAAAAGTGCATGCAGGGACAGTACCATGCTGCTGGTGAAAGCCTCCAGGACTTTGTGTGGGGAGAGTCTGCACTTGGCTCCCGGTTATCTGGGAGAAATTAAAACTTCTGAGCTTTCTGCAAGAATCTGGATATAGAGATATTAT
>VZSU01001683.1:25375-40666 GCA_013398715.1 Nesospiza acunhae | reverse complement strand
TGAACCAAGGTGGGCTCTGCAGGAAAACCCCTCCCAGTTGCCCTGGGCTGCCTTTCTCTGCCTTGCAATTCCATCAATCTAATGGAATATACCTGAGCATTAATTCGGGATTTTTTTATGACCTTGGGTTTAATTTTTTTAAACCTTGGGTTTAAAAAACCTTTACGTGTTTTAGGAGGAATTTTTTCCCCATGGAAAAGGGAGCTCAGGCCTTGGCAGGTGTTGCCCAGGGAGGGTGGGAGTGCCCATCCCTGGAGGTGGCACTGGAGGTGGCACTCAGGGCTGGGGACAAGGATGGGGCACAGCTGGCACTCCAGGGCTGGGAGGGCTTTTCCAGCCTTAAAGGTTCTGGGATTCTGTGTTACAGCTTCACTTCTTTTTTCCTCCAACCCATGGGAATTCTGTAACTCTTAAACCTGCTGGCTGAATCTTGTTGAAATTATGCTTTTATTTTGGAGGACTTTTGCATTCTGCATCTCATTTTATTGTGAGCATGCATCAGCCATTACTGAGCATGACTCCAGAACTAATTTTTCTTCTATTTCCCCAGTTTTTCCTTGCCTTCACGCCGATTGTGTTTTACAGCACACCTCTCTCACTGCCCTTTCGTTATAATTTTAGGGGATTGTCACATATTTCACACTAACTTTTTGCAGTGTTGCTGGGGAAAGGTTAAGTAGGTTCTTGATTACTCCTGTAGTTCTGGGGTTTATGGCCCTGCTGAATTAAGTGCACATGATTTGTGGCATGGCTAGAGCACCAAATGCATACATTGAATTGTTTCTTTACATCTCATCGGAGCTGGCAGTATTCTAGAGGGTAAATATATATGCAAATTGCCTATATTGAGAAAACTTCCTACACTTTCCGTTTACAGAAGATGGATTTATTCCTTTGGAAATATATCAGCAAAAAGACCCAAATCCTTCCAGTTTTTAGAAAGCCTTCCAGAGTGCCAGGGGAGAGGGGCAGCTTTACAGCCATGGCAGAGGGTGGTTTTATGTGTGAGTCACTTTTTGTGTTGTCCTGAGCTCAAATACTCAGATATGCTCTGATCCCTGTTCTCAGTTCATATATTTATTAATTATTTATGACGCTCATTGTTACTGTGTGACTTGGTTCCTTGTCTTGCCTAATGTGCCTTGGCATGCCAAAGCTGTATTTTTATAAAAACCCCAAGATTCTAATCAGAAGATACTTAGCGTGCTGTGAAAAATCCGTTCCCAAGACAGAGGGAGTGGGGGGATGCTTTTTCTGGGCTCACAGGAGTTACAAAGCAGACTGGGTTGGCTCCTTAAGAATGCAAATGATTGCGTGTGAGCAAGATCCGTTGGTACAAAAATAAAATATTCCACATCCTGCTTGGGAAATAATAATCCATATCCAAGCAACACGTAGTAGGTGGCTGAATGAGACCCTGGCCTGAACTTGCTGCAGAGCAGGAGGAGCTGTGTTATTTGGCAGTGATTAAAGCGGCAGTGGCAGGGCCAGGGCTCCTTGCTGGGGTGGCTGTGCCCAGCTGCTCTGGCAGCTCCACATTCCAGGCACGAATCCCTGGGAGCTTCCTGGAGCTGGGGTTTGAGCTGTGCCTCACATGAAGCACGCCTTCTCTAACTGCTCCTGATGTCTTTGATAATCTACCAATTCCTGATGTATAATAGAGGGGGGTTTAGTTTAAGGCAAACTTTCATGCTTCTTTAGCTTGGGTAAGTGAAGCAATTGTTCCCTGTGAGGGTGGGCAGCCCTGGCACAGGTGCCCAGAGCAGCTGGGGCTGCCCCTGGATCCCTGGCAGTGCCCAAGGCCAGGCTGGACACTGGGGCTGGGAGCACCTGGGACAGTGGGAGGTGTCCCTGCCACGGCAGGGGTGGGACTGGGGGGATTTGGGATCCCTCCCACCCAAACCAGGCTGGGATTTCATAACTCTGATTCCATAATTCTGTGGTTCCATAAATCTGATCCTAAGCTAGCAGAGCCAGACTCTATTCCCATGAGCTTTGAGTCCTATAGAGCTCAATCCCAATATTTTTCATCAGCTGGAGAAAAGTGCTGACAGCAGAGGTGGTGAGCTCTGGGTGTCCCAGCCTTCATGCCAAAGTTCCTTGGGGTTTGCTGTTTCTGTTTTGTTCCACTCAGCTCCTGTAAATTCCACACCTCCAGGGTGGAGAACTCTTGGAGAAATCTTCCTCCTGTCCCTGAGCCGGCCAGGGGAGCTCTGCTGAGGCACTCTGAGCCCTGGGGCCGTGCTGGGAGCCCTGGGCTGTCCCAGGGGTGCTGTCCTGGATGAGGGATGGAGGGATGGATGGACGGATGGATGAGGGATGGATGATGGATGGATGATGGAGGGATGGATGGATGATGGACGGACGGACGGATGGAGGGATGATGGAGGGACGGATGGACAGACGGATGATGGATGGATGGACGGATGATGGATGGACAGATGGATGGATGAATGAGGGATGGGTGATGAATGGATGGATGGATGGATGGGGGTGGGACAGCTTGGAATTCCCAGCAACCTGCCAGGGCTGAGGACTCAGTCCCTCTCCAGTTCAGGAAGGAAACTGCCAGCTCTGTGCATTGTTTTATAAATAAAGCCCTCGCAGGAGTGCAGTGAGCCACTCCTCATGTGCTGTTCCTCACACAGGGAGCATGGGGGGTTTATTACCATATCTTTGATGACTTGCCATTGTTCTCTGTTTACTTTTGCCCAAAAATATGTCCTTGCTCTGCTGTAGCAATTTCCAGGTTCCCTAATTTGTTTTGTTTGAAGTGTATTTCTCACAGTCACACACTCCAGCGTAATGCTGGCGTGGAGCTTGTTATTTAGCAACTCATTTAAATGAAAATAGACATAATTTAAATAGACGGAAATGTCCTTTAATACTATTTTTAAAGACTAATGGAGGAGCTCTGCGGGCTGGCACGATGTGCACTGGAATACAAAATAAACAGAGTTGTTCAGATGCATTTAGATGATCCTTCCAGCCCTTCATGGGGTTGTTTCAACTGCACAGTGGTAAGATTTATCAAAGGGATTGGGAATCGCTTTGATACAAAAGAGATATTTATTTCTCTGCGAGCTGGCGTTTCCAGGAGGTGATGGAAGGCTTTTTCCTCTGGTTGAAATATTGCTTCAGAAAATGCCAGTGGTGAGAATCCTTTCTGTGGCTGCAGCCTCTGCTCTTTCATGTACAGTGCCCAAACAATGATGGATTGTTTTAATTGGGGACAGTGCTGGATTTCTCTTTGGGGTGGGTTAGAGGGTGGACGCGGCCTCAAGCTGGGCCAGGAGAGGTCTGGGTTGGATATTTGGAATTATTTCTCCGTGGGAAGGGCTGCCCAGGGCAGGGCTGGAGTTCCCATCCCTGGGGGGATCTCACAGCCCTGTGGATGTGGATGGCACCAGGGGACAGGGGCAGTGGTGGCCTGGGCAGTGCTGGGAATGGCTGGACTGGATGGTTGGGAGGGCTTTTCCAGCCTCCCAGCCCCCTGATTCCATGGAACACAGCAGCAGCCTGTGCTGGGGGGATGTTCCCCAGGTAACAGCACCTGGCAGCACTGGGCAGCCTTAGGCTGAGTTAGGATTAGGGTTTTAGGGGTTAGGATTGGTGTCTCCAAATGAAAACAGAGCTATTGTATATAATATATATTTTTATACAATAATGTATAATATATATTTTTATATAACTATATATATAAAATAATTATATATAATTATACAATAGCTCTGAAAACAGAGCTATTGTATAATGATATATAATTAAATATATTGTATCTATAATTATATATTAATATGTATTTGTATTGCTTCCTTTTTTAATGTAAGAAATGCTTTATTGTTTCTGGATTCAAAGACTAACACAGCAGTACCTGAAGTTCCATGAGTGAGCAGCAGAGTGCTGATGGGTGCCTTTATCCTCTCTTCCCTCCCTCTTTTAGCTATCAGGAGCAAAATGTGGTAAATTGGGGCAAGGAATAAAATGGTTAAGCGAGGTTTGGGTAAAGTAGAGAAAAGGCCTCATGAAGTCCAAGCCTTTCATTTCCTCCTTTTTGGTGAAATCAGTGTGGCTGGGAGGGAGTTCAGGACTTCTGTGCCTGAAAGGGACTTTTAAAAATAATTTTGGGACAATTTCAAATGAATATTTGCCCTCAAAGAGGAGGTTCCAGTGCTGTGCCATGGCAGGGACACCTCCCAGTATCCCACACACTCCCAGCCCCAGTGTCCAGCCTGGCCTTGGGCACTGCCAGGTCCAGGGGCAGCCCCACCTCGTGCTCACCTTTGCCTTTCCAAGGGAAGGAAATCTGTCCCACTCTGCAGACATGTAGTTTTTAAACCATGGCGGCTGTATAAATTAATTTTTATGACCTGCAGTATATAATCTTATTAAATAATGACTTTAGGAGCCTGTTCCCTGGTGTAAGAGGATTAGGCTGCTCACACTTTGTTTGTACTGCAGCGTGGAATCAGCTTAACACAAGTTTTATTGAATTTTTTTCCAGCTTGTCTTAGGAGAAGTGGCTAAGCAGAACTCATTGCCAATTAATCTGCTGAGTTAGGGTGACACCGAGTGCTGCAGGTCTTCGTTGGTCGCCTGGGTGCTCAGGGCTCCCCTGGTCCCTGCTGTCCCTCTTGTCACAGCGAGCACCTGCAGAGGGGCAGAAAAGGAAGAGAATCCCTGGATGGTTTGGGTGGGAAGGGACCCCAAATCCCACCCATTCCCACCCCTGCCATGGCAGGGACACCTCCCACTGTCCCAGGTGCTCCCAGCCCCAGTGTCCAGCCTGGCCTTGGGCACTGCCAGGGATCCAGGGGCAGCCCCAGCTGCTCTGGGCACCTGTGCCGCCTGTGCCAGGGCCTGCCCACCCTCACAGGGAACAATTCCCAATTCCCAATATCCCATCCATCCCTTCCCTCTGGCAGTGGAGCCATTCCCTGTGTCCTGTCCCTCCAGGCCTTGTCCCCAGTCCCTCTGCAGCTCTCCTGGAGCCCCTTCAGGCCCTGCCAGGGGCTCTGAGCTCTGCCTGGAGCTGCTCCTGTCCAGGTGAGCCCCCCAGGTGTCCCAGGCTGGCTCCAGAGGAGCTCCAGCCCTGGAGCAGCTCTGTGGCCTCCTCTGCATCTCTCCAGCAGCTCCAGGTCCTTCCTGAATTTGGGAATCCAGGGCTGGATGCAGAACCTGCAGAGAGATGCCCAGGTGGACACAGCCTTGTTAAAGCCTGAGCAGGTGGGAGCCCTGGATACCCCCTGGGTCCCCCCAGGTGTGGCTCTGAGCCCTGGATCCCCGTGTGTGACTGGAACCCTGGATCCCTGCTCCTCAGGTGTGCCTCTGGGCCCTGGATCCCACTGGATCCCCAGGTGTGGCTGGAACCCTGAATCCCTCCTGGATCCCCTACCCCAGGTGTGGCTGGAGCCTTGGGTCCCCCATGGATCCCACTGGATCCCCAGGTGTGGCTGGAGCCCTGGGTCCCCCCAGATCCCCTGGATCTCCCCGGATCCCCCGGATCCCTGGCTCCCCCCTGGCTCCCCCAGCCCTTTCCCGGTCCCTGTCCCCACCCTTGCCCTGCAGGCTCGGTGCTGGCTGCAGCAGGAGCAGGGTCCCAGCTGATGCTGCTCCCTCCTGTGAAACACAAACTGCATTCACGAGGCGGCACCAAGCTGGTAGGGAAAAAAAAGAGGTTTAAAAAAACCTGCAGGAAAATGGCAAAATTAAGAGGCATTGAGAGCTTCCATTTCTTTATGCTCGTTGTTAATGTAATTTTTTGCACTTCTTTCTGTCTAAAGAGATTGAAATTTCTACTGGGGTAGTATTGGCATAATATAATGAAATCCAACTCTTTCAACAAACTGTTGCTATAGAGAACTTGAAAGCAGGAAATTAATGTGCTTTGAAGTGTTGTAATTGTGGTTAATAGAGGGGTACGTGGAAGATTAAAAATATATATTTTACTTACTTACTTTTTCCTCACCTGAATTCAGTTTTGAGGCTAAAAGCACGACATTTAAAATTCTCTTAATGTCTCCAAATTCAACCGCTCCTCTTTGTATTTCTGGATCACACTCAAGTTTGCTTAATTAGGAATAGAAATAGGGCTGGAAAATGGAAGAGGCAGCAGCGTGAAAAAATAAACTTTTTTGCAGGTTGCAGCAGTGCTGTTTGTTCTCCCTGAAGCTCAGATTTTAGGGAGCCTGGGATATTTTAGAGATTATTAGCATGGAGAGCTTTGCTCGTCAAAGGTAGGTTTGAATTGAATATTTAGGAATATTGGACTGTGTAAATAAAAAAAAAATCAAAATGCAGTTCCCGGATGGGACATCTCAGCTTGCCCAGGGTGTGCTCAGAGCCTGGGCTCTGCTGTTGTTTGTGGAGATTAGAAAATCATGGGGCTGCCCCAGGAGAGCCCAAACTGGGGGAGCCAGGCTGGGACACCTGGGGGGCTCACCTGGACAGGAGCAGCTCCAGGCAGAGCTCAGAGCCCCTGGCAGGGCCTGAAGGGGCTCCAGGAGAGCTGCAGAGGGACTGGGGACAAGGCCTGGAGGGACAGGACACAGGGAATGGCTCCACTGCCAGAGGACAGGGCTGGATGGGAGATTGGGAATTGGGAATTGTTCCCTGGCAGGGTGGGCAGCCCTGGCACAGGTGCCCAGAGCAGCTGGGGCTGCCCCTGGATCCCTGGCAGTGCCCAAGGCCAGGCTGGACACTGGGGCTGGGAGCACCTGGGACAGTGGGAGGTGTCCCTGCCATGGCAGGGGTGGCACTGGGGGGATTTGGGGTCCCCCAATCCCAAACCAGGCTGGGCTCTTGTGGGTTCTGATGGAGAATTAGGAAATGCCTGTTTGAAGTGGTGTTTTCGGTGTTTTTATGGTGAATCACCTCCCCTGGCTGTGCATGCGCTGGTGCCTCACACTGAGCTCTGGCAGGGCTGGGGAACCAGGGCTCTGCCTCAGTGATGACTTTTTGCTTTTGCTAGGGGAGAACAGAACTGTTTGATGTAAGAGGAAATTTCCCTGTGGCATTTCTGTGACTGGCACTGAGCACCTGCAGAGGAGCAGCGCTGGCTGCGAGCTCAGGTAGGAGCTCCCCTCATCCTTCCATCAGAGGGGATGGCAGGTCCATGCTCAGCCCCGAGCCCTGCTGGAGCTGGCGCCAGCCCTGCAGCCACAGCAATCCCAGCTCCTCTCTCAGAGCTCCTCTCTGTTCCACCTGTGAGGAACAGACCAGGGAAGAGGCTCTGCTGGGCCATTTCCAGCTCTGGCACTCACTGAAATGCGCAGGGTCACAGCCTGGGGCAATTCCAGTCAGACCTGGGAGCCTCCATGAGGATTTGCTTTGTTCCTTCCCTGCAGGGTGTCAGGGTGACATCCCCTCCATGCAGGAGCAGCACTGCCTGGAGAGAGCCTGACTGGGGGAGAAAATGGGAGGTATTCCCAGCTCAAAGTGTGGGGTATTCCCAGCTCTCAAAGCATGCACTTATTCCCAGCTCAAAGTGTGGAATTATTCCCAGCTCAAAGTGTGGAATTATTCCCAGCTCAAGGTGCAGAATATTCCCAGCTCAAGACATGAAATTATTTCCAGCTCAAAACATGGAATTCTTCCCAGCTCAAAGTGTGGGGTATTCCCAGCTCTCAAAATGTGGAATGTTCCCAGCTCAAAGTGTGGGACATTCCCAGCTCAAAATATAGAATAATTCCCAGCTCCAAGTGTGGAATAACTCCCAGCTCAAAGTATGGAATTATTCCCAGCTCAAAGCGTGGAATTATTCCCAGCTCAAAGTGTAGAATGTTCCTAGCTCATGATGTGGAATTATTCCCAGCTCAGAGCATGGAATTATTCCCAGCTCAAAATGTGCAATATTCCCAGCTCAAAGTGTGGGATGTTCCCAGCTTAAGTGTGGAATAATTCCCAGCTCAAAACATGCGATATTCCCAGCCAAGACGTGCAGTGTTCCCAGATCAAAACATGGAATGTTCCCAGCTCAAAGTGTGGGATATTCCTGGCTCAAAGCGTGGATTTATTCCCAGCTCAGAGCATGGATTTATTCCCAGCTCAGAGCGTGGAATTATTCCCAGTTCAAAGCGTGGAATTATTCCCAGCTCAAAGCATGCAATATTCCCAGCCCAAGACGAGCAGTGTTCCCAGCCCAGGATGAGCAGTGCTCCCAGCCCAGGGTGCCCGGGGAGCAGCAGGCTGGGAGCTTTTGGAAGCAGCAGCTCCGTGGGGCTGAGCTGAGCCTGGCGCCAGGGCAGGGCCAGCTGAGCCCAGGGACTGCAATAACCATGGCTGCTCCTGCTCAGACAGAGCCTGAGTGCATTACATAGGAAATGGGAGATGGCAGGGAGCAGCCAGCTGCCCATTTTTTAATGTTTCTCCCATGCTGTTTTGTAGATTTGTCAATTTATTGGCCATTCCATCCAGCCCCTGCTGGAGCACTTGCTGCTGAATCGATGTAAAGATAATTTTAGTTTGCTTGCATGTAAAATTTATTCAAATATTGATAGTTCTCCTCACAATATGGCCCACATAGATTTGTCAGGACAAGGCAGCCTATTTCTGAAAGCGACGGTTAAAATTAACTTCAGGATTTCAGAGCTGGACATGCATTACTTGGAATCATTTTAGCACTTCAGGTTTAGAATCAGTAGCCCCGTTTGTAACTTAAATAACCATAGGAAGAATTCAGTAATAAGCACCAAAGGGCCTTGGCTGATGTTTAAGAGCTCTGTGTTCCTAAGGTGGAGGGAAGGGAGGGTGATCATCAGAAGGAGGCAGAATCCTCAGCTGTATTTGCTGTCCCTGTGGTTTCCTCTCCTGTTGTCTCAGATCTGTTTGTTCCTTCCTTCATCCCTCCTTTTCCATGGTCCATACCTGTTGGTGGGGGAGGTTCTTCCCCCAGGTTTGGTGTGCAGAGCTGTGGTGGCACAGCAGCACCCCCAGAAGGCTGAGCCCACATTCCCATCTCACTTTTCTTTTCAAACCAGGAGGCTGACCCGTCTCAGTAACGTGGATTTTCCCGGTGAGCAGGACCTGGTGTCCAGCAGAGAGGATGACAGACCCAGGTTTTGATTGCCTGCTTGTAGGGGAATAGAATATAAGAAACTAAAGATAGTGTAGAAAGCAATCTTACCCCTTAAGGAGTTGCAGCTGGGCCAATTATCAAAGATCAGGGTCAGGCCTGACTTTAACAGGCCACAGCTGTACCCAGTGAGAAGAAGATGCTATAACAGAGTGGGTTTGGTTGGGTGAGCAGGGCACTGGAGTCAGTTGGCTGCTCTGTGAAGGAGAGAGAGTCAGAGCTCTGAGAGCTGCCCACGAGAAACACCAATAAGGTTTGGAACTCGGGTGTCACTCTGCCACTGGGACAGAAGCGATGATCCTGTTGTGGATAGGGTTTGGGTTTAGGATAATGGCTTTCCCAACCCTTCAAATGCAGCCCTCAGTCCTGCAGACACAACCAGAGTTATGTTTCAGGTACTTCCTAAGACTGATTAGACAGAACCAGACATTTTTCATTTCCATTTCCTTTTATATCTGGCACAAATCCAAATGCATGAGAGGGACGGAGGCACCAATCAGTATTAGATGTCAGATTAGAAGCTGGAAATAGGCCTGGAGGGGAGGCAGGAGCACTTACACAACTCCTTTTTCGAGGAATTCTCCTGGGAAGAAGAGAGATCCTCACACAGCATCACTCTGAAAGCAGAATTACCTTTTTTAGATGGCCAGTGAAAGCAGATGTGATGGCTGAAAAACCCCTCTCTCCAATCTCAATTAATAGCTGAGCACAGTTCATATGGAATTTCCCACCTTGCACAGACACCTCTTTGAACCTTTGGGCAAATGTGTTTTGAAGGGGGTTTTTGACCAACACTTAAAATATGTTCTTACATGTTTTCCCCCCCAAGTCTTGGCTCATTAAAGTGAAAATAACAAAAAGAAATGCTTTAACTCCTCAGCCCTTCAGGTGCCCTGTCCTGCACTGCGGGCACAGAACTCCTGAGCTTCCTCGGGGCTGTTCATTTATTTGGCAAAGATCAAAAGGTCAGGCACTTCCAGCTCGGTGAAGCTTCCAGTGAATTACATCATGCATAAGAAATTGCTATTTCCAAGCTACCCAAGGCCTCCTGTGAGGATATCTTGCTCGCCTGAGCAGAAAACAGGCTGTGTTAGCAGCTTTGGTGAGCGATGTTCTGTGCCAGCTCAGGGCCCTGCTCACCCCCTCGCTGCAGTGCTGCCCTCAGGGGCCACCCACGGGCTTCTATTCCCATTTATTCTGCAGGAATCCCAGGGAAATGAGCTCCTACCTGGGGTGAGGAGGGCACAGTAAGGGGCTGTGCACACAAACAGGGTTTGAGTGCCTGCCTAAGTGCCCCAAACCTTCAGCAAAGGCTGGGCAGGCAGGGTCAGAGAATCATGGAAGTGTCAAGCTGGAAAAAGATCAAGATCACCAAATTCAACCTTCAATCCAAGCCCACCGTGCCCACTAGCCTGTATCATCACATCCCAGCTCTGATTGTTTTGGACACCTCCAGGGATGGGACTGGCAGCCCCTCCACAGCCTGGCCACCCCTGCAGGGAGGAAATGTCCCTCATGTCCCACCTGAACCTGCCCTGGGGCACCTGAGCGCATCTCTCCCTTCGTTCCCTTCTCTCCTCTGTTGTTTCGCTGCACTCTGTTGGTGCCTTCAGTTCCAGCTCTGCTCCTCCCAGGCTCTGCCCTGCCCCAGGGTGACCCTGCACCCCACACCCAGTGCCAGCAGCTCTGCTCACAGCCCAGCACACACCGCAATCCTTTTGCAGCCCCAGAACCAAGGGCACCGCTGCAGCTTCAGCCCCAAAAGTGCCAAGAGCAGGGGATGGAGGGGAGCAGCCTGGGAGGGTGGGACTGCATCCCCTGGAGCTGGGATTGGACACTGGGCTTGCGATTCTGTGTCATATTGCAAAGCCCTCCTGGTTTTGGCAAAATCTGTCCCGAATCTAGGAAATAATTCTATATGAGTCGATTAAAAAATTAATTCTGGTCAATTTTAAAAGGAAAAATGAGACTTACTGTGAAAACATTTCAAACCATAGCAACAGTATAAAAATTATTTTTGAGGGGGATCTTTCACAACTTAATTCTATCCCTATTTTCTATTTTTAACCTTTAATCAAAGCTTCTGGCTTGTTGGGAAATACAATAAATCTTTATATCTCCAAAGCTTTTAAAGTGTTCACCGTGCCTGCTGTTCTCTTTCTGACAGGAGATTATCCTTTTGAGTTAGAAATTTTCTATTATTTGTGTCTGGAACAGTTGAAAGCTGAAGTGGGGCCTCAGGTCCCATGAGCAGCAGCCCTAATGAAGGTGTGGGATGTGTGGAGGCTTTTCAAGGCAGGGAGGAAGTCCCACTTTTGTCCTACAGTTACTTTTCTTTTTTTTGTTCCAGGCCAGCTGTCCTCGGGGGCTTGGCCACACCTGGGGCTGCTTTCTCCACATGGCAGAGGTGCCCTCAGCCAGCTCTGGGCCTGCCCTGGTGTCCCTGGGCATGGGAACAGGTTCTGAGCTGGCTCCCAGATCTGTCATGATCTGTCCTTACAAACGGGTTTTGTGATGGTTCGGGCATTGATCTCAGGGTGCAACAAACCCACAGGGGGTTTGCAGTGATAATCAAAACAAATGCACCTTTATTGAATGACCACAGCAAAATGCGATAGAGGGATTAAGGGAGAGAAAAAGATAGAGGAAGAGAGAGAAAAGAGAGAGAGAGAGAGGGGGGTATAGCTACCAAACATGGAGATGAAGTCCTTTGGTCCAGTCCAGTCAAGGATCCGCCTGTTATGCTGAGATCTCAAAATCTCTCGCTAACTCAGAGGTTTTTATTATGATAACTCTATTGGAAATTGGAGGGGGGGAAACAGATACAATAAGGAATAGATGTAACAGGTAGTCCATGCTCTCAGCAGTGAGCGAGAGCCCTTGTCTTCTTGGTCCTGTGGTCACAAGCTGCAGGCAAACATCTCGCTTTGGTCAGCTTGCTCGGGGAGATCTCGAAGTCTCTCGCTAACTCAGAGGTTTTTATTATGATAACTCTATTGGAAATTGCGAGGGGGGGAAACAGATACAGTAAGGAATAGATGTAACAGGTAGTCCATGTTCTCAGCAGTGAGCGAGAGCCATTGTCTTCTTGGTCCAGCGGTCACAAGCTGCAGGCAAACATCTGGCTTTGGTCAGCTTGCCTCCCCCACACACCTCCCCCGGGCTGGGGGTTTCAGTCCCAGTCCTTGGAAGGAGCAGAGGGGCCTTTTCACATGGGGGTTTCATGTCTCAGTCCTTGATGGAGAGGCTCCTTACATCTCAGTCTGTCTGTCACGGTGGTTGTAAAACAGGTGAGGGTCTTCTGTGGGAGACCACCTGAAACTCAGGAGAAGTCCAGCCAGGCCGAGAGGTGGGACAGCTCCCAAGGCTGTTGGTGCAAAAGGGGCACGGTGCCCCCTTCTCATTGGGCTCAGTGTAGCATACAGCAAACAACACCTGTGAAAACAATGGCTTAGCAACGCTCTCAGGTCTTGGGGCCTTTGGCACATATGTATCCAGCCTGAGCCACTCCTGGCACAACCTGAGGCCATTTCCTCTTCTCATTTGGCTAGATCTGGGAGAAGGGGCCAACAATGTCATTAACTCCCCCCTAGTTTATTATTAGTATTTATTATTGATAAAAATGTTGAAAGCCATTCTGAGTCATTAATTTTAAGTTCCCAGGATTTCCTGCCTGACTTTTGCTGCTTTTTTTATTTCCTATCTGCTCAAAAGTTGCTCCAGGACTTGGGTTCCTTCTTTTTTTCCTCTTCCCACTTTGAAATTAATCCCTTGTGTGTTTCAGTCTGTTGGGTGCTCACAGGAGCACCAGGAAGGAGCACAAGCCCAGGCGGAGCTGCTGGAGCCCAGCCTTGGGATGGGGATTGGCATTTGGCAATGGATGTGCTGCTCTGGGAAACTTCATCCAGGTAATCCCTTGTGTTGTTGCTCTATTTCCTGAGAAATATTCCTTTTGGGATGGCTGGTTTTTTTTTTTTTTTCTCTGGAGAGACAGATGTGAATAATGCATTTATCAGGGCATTTCAAAGCATTTATTAGGGTATTTCAGTGCATTTTGGGATATTTTCAGTGCATTTTTATGGTGTTTTAAGGCCAGGGCTGGGGCACCCCCTTGCTATCTCCAAACGATGGAATCAGATCCAGCCATGAAAACTTATTATTATGAAAACCAGGGAGGCTGCTGTAGCTAAAACAGGAGACTGTAATCCTTGGGTGACCAGAGCCATGGGGGCAGTGGGAGGACAGGAGGCCCTGGAGCTGCCCTCTTGAGCCACATTTATAAAATCACTTCTACAGCCTAGAAATTCCTGTGGATGTTTCACGTTCCCTGATTTTGTTAATGCTGCCTTTAAATTTTGCTTTAAATTCTTGTAACTGTCAAGCTTTGCTTATGGATTTTGAGCACATGTGAATTAATTTCAGACAATTGCCTTAAAAGCAGGAAAACATGGTATTTGTGCAAGGCTTCTACAATATTTTGTTCTGAACTTAGACGTCTTACTGTTTCATACAAACCATCAACACTTGGAGTGAGTAATTCTCCTAAAAATAGCTCCTACCTGAGAGGAGAGTGACTCACCTTTCATGTGAGTCAGCCCGTGGACTCCAGAGCCCCCAGGATTCCTCCCTGGCACAGCTGGGCCTGGTGTCACATTCCTGGGAGAGGGGAACACAACCCCAGCCTGGGGTGGGCTGGAAGGGACCTTGAGGGGTGGAAAGGAGCTCTGGCAGTGCCCAAGGCCAGCTTGGACACTGGGGCAGGGGAAGAGCCCTGCCCACGGCACTGGGTGATCTCCAAGGTCCCTTCCAGCCCAAACCAGGCTGGATTCTGGATTTTATCAAGTGCAGATGTCCAGACCCGCGGCTCCCTTGGACATGTCTGACATTCCCTCTCCTTCCATGGTGCTGCTCATCCCTGGGGGTGTCCCAGGGATGCCTGGGGGTGGCGCTTGGTGCTCTGGGCTGGGGACGGGGTGGGGATCAGGCATGGCTGGAACTGGGTTATCCCAGAGATGCTCTCCAGCCTTTTTGATCCAGGAATTCTATGATTCCCTGCTCCTCCCAGCCTTGCTCTGCTGCCCTCACCACTGATGGCCCTTCATATTCCTTCCCTCTGCTTTCAATCCATGAGGTCCCTCTGTGGATCCCTGAAATGCAGCTCCTGTTTCAATGACACTCTTCCTCACAGTCCCTGCAGTGGGCAGCACCCCAAACTCTGCTCCCCAGGATGAACCTGCTGTCCTTGGTGTTGGGGCAGCTGGGGGGCTCTGTGCCCTCTGCTCGGGGCTGGGGCCAGCTCTGCCAACCCTGGGGGAACATCAGCACCCCAGAACCAGGTCTCTTTCCAGCAGGAGTGGCTTTGTGACAGTGCCTCAAACTCCTGCTTCCCACAGCCCTGAGCTGCTTTCCATGCAGAGCCCACGAGGCTCACGGAGGTGACCATGTGTCTGACCCTCTTGAGCTGAAATCCCACGGGAACAGAATTTCCTCACGATTTTCTGCTGCTCCCTGCTCTGTGCTGATGGCAGACTGCCCTGGCAGAGCCTCTCCTGCTGGGCTCAGGGCCCTGCCTGATCTGTGTCACTGCCCTGGAGTGCCTCTGACACTGTCCAGGGTGGGGAACGGGCACCTGGGAAAAGGGATTTGGGTTAACCAAACATCAACAGGGACTGAGCCCTGCCCAGCCTGCCTGGAGCTGCTGCCGGGCTGGGCTGGGCTCTGCAGGCTGTGCCCTCCCTGCTGTCCTGCTGTTCCCAGGGCTGCTGTGTTATCTTGGTTTCAAAAGACAGGAGTCTGCTAAGGAAGGCAGGAGCCTCCCCTGAAATGGAGAATGTGAACCCTCCCCACCCCTCCGAATTGCTATAAATTTGAAATTAAGGGGCTCGGGCAAAAATGTGGGAGCAGGAAATAACAGTTCTTTCATAGGGAAGAAAATTAAAAGGATAAAGTAAACAATGCAGTACACTAGAACAGCACTGACAGAGTCAGAACCCAGCCTGACACCCTGTGGGTCAGGGTGCTGGCAGCAGTGCCATTGGAATTGTGGCTCAGCCCTCCTGCAGTGTCAGGGCTGGTTCTGCTGGAGCAGGGGTCCTGGAGAAGGGTGCAGTCTCTTCCTCTGAAGATCCAGTGGAAGGAGAGGCAGCTGCTGTTCCTCTGGGGAATCCAGTGCAGAAGCCGTGCTGGTGTTCCAGAATCTCCAGATTATATCCGGGTAG
>VZSU01001683.1:0-15261 GCA_013398715.1 Nesospiza acunhae | reverse complement strand
AGAGGGACACAAGTGCCAGGAGCCCTGGCTGGGGCAGGAGAGGCCATTTGGGCCCTCTGTGCCTTGTTGGCCTGGGCTGGAGCACTCTTTGTGACCCTTCCAGAGGCTGATCCCAGCCCAGCGTGCTGCCCCAGGCTGCCAGCCCAGCACTGACCTTCCATGGGCAGAGCCTGGGCAGGGCAGGCTCTGGGGGTGCGGAGCTTCCACCTCTGAGAACACCAGGAGGGGCTTGGGAGAGGCTTTGGAGCAGCTCTGGGCTGTCCTGGAGGGGTCTGAGGGGCCCCTGTGGGACCCATCTCCCTCCAGCCTTGCTCTCCATGGTTCCAGCTCCTCAGCACCATTTTACAGACCCTGAGTGCTCTGAACGTGTGCAGCCAGCTGGGTTTGCCATGGATAATCCATCATCCCTGTGACACTGCTCCTCACAGCCTGATAGCAGCTCCAGATGGCACTGGGGGAGCTCCTGCCCGTGGAGTGGCAAACAATCTGCAATATTGTCTTAGAATAGGCCACATCCAGTCCTTTCAAGAGAGGGCTCAGGGAGGTGAAGGGGTTAAATGTGATGCCAAGCTGGGACATCCCAAGATCTTGGTCCTTTTCCATCTGAAGGGGAAGGAAAGCTGCAATTGGAGATTCAGGACAAACACGGATTTGGGAGTTTTCCTGTAAGGAGCTTTCAAAACACCTTGGATTATGTTGAAGCATTTGTACCAAGTGATGAGTGGGGAGGTTTGTCAACATCTCCAGTCTCAGCTGCCTTCAGAAACCCAAATGTCACAGCCAAGAAAAACACAGTGAGAATTGTCTGAAAACTTTGGACTTTTCAGGGGAAAGAAAGCAATGACGACATTATCTACAAATTCCCTCAGAAGATCTGCTCCCAGTGCTCCCAGGGAAGGGGCAGAAAGGAGTTAACTGCTGAGGGGGTGAGCAGAGCCGTTGAACAGACTGGGATGAGAATTCTTCACCACCTCTTTCCATTCTTCAGATGAACAAATGGCAGAAGCTGCACGTTGCTGCTCCCAGCCCATTATTCTGCTCGTTGTCAGGGCAGCTGCTGCTCGGTTACAGAGCAGGGAGAGGGCTGGGCTGCCTCTAAAGGGCATCCTTTCACTCCTCCTGCTCCTGCTGCCACTTTGAAGGCAGATAAGGAAAATGAGGTTCTATTTTTTCCCCGTGAATACCTGTTTATCCTCGTTGTCATGTCTCTGCTCCGAACTCTGGAATGCGGTGGGAGGATTTCTCTTGCTCCTCCCGGGGCTGTTGCACAACTAAATCACAGCAGAAGGCAGAGGGTTCTGGCACAGCCTCCTCCTCCTGGGTGTCTCTGCGGGGAAAAATAGCATCCTGCAATTGGGGAGCTGGGAAAGGACCTGGGGGATCATCACACACAGGCAGGGTCCTGGGGCGGAGGGGTCGGGCTCAGCCTTGAATTCCTGCAGTCAGGGGATGGGTTGGGTGGGAAGGACCCCAAATCCCCCCCATTCCCACCCCTGCCATGGCAGGGACACCTCCCACTGTCCCAGGTGCTCCCAGCCCCAGTGTCCAGCCTGGCCTTGGGCACTGCCAGGGATCCAGGGGCAGCCCCAGCTGCTCTGGGCACCTGTGCCAGGGCTGCCCACCCTGCCAGGGAGCAATTCCCAGCTCCCAATATCCCATCTCAGCCTAGTCTCTGAGTCACTCCTCTTGCAGACACCTTGCTGGTGGCTCTGCCAGCCTTTCCTCAGCACGTGCCTGCTCCTCTCCCCTCCCCAGCCCCAAACATCCCCTTGCTCCTTGAAAGGCAGTTTTATGCCCTTGGTTCCAGCAGGAGGGCCCATTCCCCCTGCTAGGTTGGCTTTTCTCTCAAATACATGGTTGAGAGCTTTAATCTGCTGCAAGCAGGTGCCACTGCAGGTGAGCTCTGCTAAGACCATATGTGTAATTATGCTGCTGAAGTCAGAAAAAGCTGTTATTTTAAAAAACTTCCTTTAATAGTCTGGGTGAGCGTTGGCAGCCAAACGTTCTCAGCTGCAGATGTATTCAGCTTATTATTCCAAAACAAATTTTAGACTAGCAAAAATATTGAATTGAAGGAGCTTAAGTACAAAGGAAAAATGAGAGAGGTTTCATTCAGGGAGCTGCGGTCGGCTCCCAGCATCCCTCAATTCCCAGGAACTGAAGTGAGCAGAGCAGCCTCAGCCCTAGGGGGAAATCTGGGATGAGAGGCCCTGGGTAAGCGGCTTTGAGAGATCAAAGAACGAAGGGGTGTGTGCTTGGAATCAAAGAACCCAGGGTCTCCATGTGCCACAGGCACGGGTCAGTGGAGTCCCTCCAGGGTGGGGACTCCCTGGACAGGCTGTGCCAGGGCTGGCCACCCTTGCAGGGCAGGAATTCCCCCCATCTCCAATGGAAACCCCCGTGGCACAGCTCCAGGCTGATTGCTGCTGTCCCTGGGGTCAGGGAGCTGCTCTGCCAGGGCACCATGGCTGCAGAGGTCAGGAGGGGGCACAGGACACCTGTCCCCACAGGACACTGCTGGGGCTGGGGGCACAGGACACCTCTCCATCCAAAACAAACGGAATTCCCTGTGGTTTTCTGGGAAATAACAAGCCACACCTGAGTTTCTCAGTGAAATGCATGCCTGTGCTTCCCAGGCAGCCTTTGGGATGAGCAGCAGCCTTTGGAAGGGCAGGAAGGAGCCTTTGGAAGGAGCCTCTGGAAGGGGCAGCAGCCAACGGTGGGACTGCTCCAGCAGGATCCCATTCTGGCTGAAGGGAAGGGAAGGCTCTGCTGTGCACCACTGCAGGCTCAGAGACTTGATGGGAATCTGATTTACAGGTAAACAATCCTCATGCCCCAGCCCCCGAGCATTCATCTCACAGCGAGGGCTTTGCCTCCACATCCCTGCTCCTGTGAAGTGAATGCCAGGTCGGGTGCACTGCAGAATGCAGCCACAGCTGCGCGGCCAGAGCTCTCCCCGGGCACATTCCTGGGGGCTGAGCTGGCTGAGAGTTCCAGCCTGGTTCAACCAGGTGCGAATCCGAGGCGATGCTCCAAGTGTCTGCCCTCCCACGGAATGTGAGCCCTGTAAGGATGCAAGGCTAAATCCCTCCCGAAGGCTCCCTGCAAGCAGAGCTGCTCTCAAGTGTTGAAGCACCGCACCAGACAAGTTCTGCTGGAGCACAGAAGGTGACTGTGCCTCTCTGGGTGTCGGGGACTTCGCTGCTCCCGGGCCAGATGGATCAAATGTCTCCTGGGAGGTGGTGGGAAAGGGCTCGGCAGCGGGGCTGGGAGGGTCACCGAGGGTGCCTGGAGCTCCCTGGGCACAGGAGGCACTGCCAGCCCTGAGCAGAGCCCAGAGAGGGCTGGTGTCTCCTCCCGGGGACATTCCAGGGACACACTGCTGTGCCCTGTGCCCTGGGGTGGCCCTGCTGGAGCAGTGTCCCCCTGGGGTCCCCTCCAGCCAGGCTGGGACCCTGGCAGACAGCGCTGCCAGCCTGCTGGGTGGGAATTCCCTTGCAGGGTCACTGAAGTGCCTCTGGGTGACAAATGTGTCCTTCCCCCTGCTCTGCCCTCGGTGCTGCTCCTGGGCCAGGTCCTGCTGGGAAATGCCCTCATTTCCATTCCAAACCCCTCGCTCAGGAGTGCCAACGCTTCTGGAGATAAGGGGCTGAGAGTGGGCTCTGAACCTGTATTGAACTTCTACTGAAACCTCCGAGTGCCCGCTGGGGAGCCGTTCCATTGATTCCCAGCCCAAATCAGCATTGCCGGGACAATCCCACCGCTGGCATCCAACCCCACCAGCCATAGGAAGGTTCCACCTCCCACAGACCCGGGGCTCACGGCTTCCACACTCTCCCAGACATGATCACAGATTTACTGGGCATTAACCTGTCCCAAAATGTCTTTGAACCAGAAATGTACTTATTTACCTTTGTGGCGTGGTGTGACATTTGCTTGATCCTGGTGAATCGGGGAAGACTTCCAGAGCTGGATCGAACCAGGGGTAAATTATTCGTAGGCAGCGTCTGGAAATCTTTACACTGCTCTCCTGAATCGGAGAGCAATGTAAAACCCGAGTTTGAGCTCGGCTTTGGCACCTTTCAGCACTTGGAGAGCGCTGCTGGACGAGAGGCTCTGCGCTCCCGAGGGAAAGATCCTGGGGGAGATCCCAGGGCAGGGACACTGCGGGGCAGGGACACTGCGGGGCAGGGACACTGCGGGGCAGGGACACTGCGGGGCAGGGACACTGCGGGGCAGGGACACTGCGGGGCAGGGACACTGCGGGGCAGGGACACTGTGGGGCAGGGACACTGCGGGGCAGGGACACTGCGGGGCAGGGAAGCTGCGGGACAGGGACATTGCGGGACAGGGACCTTGCGGGACAGGGACACTGCGGGGCAGGGACATTGTGGGACAGGGACACTGCGGGGCAGGGACATTGCGGGACAGGGACATTACGGGCTCTCATCCCAGAGCCAGCCGGGGAAAGGATTCCTGGAAGTGCATCCTCACCCTCAGAGGGAAGAAAACCAATCCCTGTGAGGGGAAACAGCAGGAGCACGGGAAGGGGCAGGGCCGAGCTGGGCCGGGCTGTGCGGGGATGGTTTCCGAGGCACGCTGAGCTCCGGGATCGCGGACACAGCCCCGCGGTTGTCACCACACCCTGCTGCTCTCGGGCACTCCTGGGGCACGGGGGGCACAGGGACAGCTCGGTGGGGTCACAATTCTTTGTGGAACCACAGAATCCCAGCCTGGTTTGGGTTGGGAGGACCCCAAATCCCCCCAGTGCCACCCCTGCCGTGGCAGGGACACCTCCCACTGTCCCAGGTGCTCCCAGCCCCAGTGTCCAGCCTGGCCTTGGGCACTGCCAGGGATCCAGGGGCAGCCACAGCTGCTCTGGGCACCTGTGCCAGGGCCTGCCCACCCTGCCAGGGAACAATTCCCAATTCCCAATCTCCCATCTAAATCTCCCCTCCTTCAGCTCCTATTTAATTTCTAGCACCCTTTCCTGGTAGATTACAGCTGTTCATCCCCTGGCGAGGAGGAAAGGGCTCCGTGTGACCCCCGGTGTCCCCTCAGTGGCAGCAGTGGCCGGGAGCAGGCAGGGCTGGGCTGGGGAGCAGCTGGAGCCTTTCAGCCCCACAATAATTCCTTTAAAGTCCAGCTCTCCCTCCAAGCCAGGAGAGCCGGAACCAGATGGAAGCTGACGGGGTAAACATGGAAATAAAAAGCTCAGAAATGGCTTTAATGTTTACTTTGAAGCAAAGTTATTTTAATGAATTCCAATTAACGTTAAAAAAAAAAAAAACACACTTTTGCTGGATGGTCCCTATGGTTAACAAGGGATGCAGATGTTTTCTGCACTAATTGTTCTAATCTAAGTGTTTCCCTGCTTTGCATTCTGAGTGCACAAGCTCTCATTGCCCCATGGTATTTAAACAGGAGAAAGTGATTCCATGATGCTTTATTTCCCCCAAAAGCAGAAAAAAATCCTGCTATACTTTGCATTTCAACGTTATCTGGGAAATTTGATGACCTTCTAATTAAAAAAAAAAAAAAGAGCTGGTATTTCAAAGCTCAGTAACAAGGATATTCCAAATGAGAATTTTGTTTACTGTCAAAATATTTATTTCACCAAACTCTTGTCCTGTACCCCAAAAACTCCTCACTGGAATCTCCTGTTCAGTGCACTTATCAAAGGGATTTGATGCAAAGAAAAGGTGAACTGGAGGCCTGGGTCTTTAGTTGTTGAAAAGCCATTGTGGATGATAAAGTTGTAGAATTGGGTTGGCAGGGATCTCACAGCCCATCCATGGCAGGGACACCTCCCACCATCCCAGGCTGCTCCACACCCTGTCCAGCCTGGCCTTGGGCACTGCCAGGGACCCAGCTTCCCTGGGAATTCCATCCCAGCCCCTCCCAGGGAACAATTCCTGCCCAAATCCCACCCAAACTGCTCCCTGTCAGTGCAGGGGCAGCCCCAGCTGTGCCAGGGCCTGCCCACCCTGCCAGGGAACAATTCCTAATTCCCAATATCGCCCCTAAACCTGCTCTCAGTTTGATGTGGCACTGCAGTTCGCACTGAAAGCAGGGGATGTACACGAGGCGAATGTGTGCTGCTGCTTTTCCCACTTAAACGCACAGTCAGTGCATGAATGGCTGCCGTAACTCAGGGAAAAGCCAAACCCAGCTTAGACCGCGGCTTCTACTGAGCAAAACTCCCTCCCAGAGCTCCGAAGGCCGGGTGGGACAGGGCTGGAGCAGCCTGCGCTGGTGCCAGGGGCTGGGTAGGGCTGGAGGTGCCTTGACAGGCTGGGGTTCCAAGGGCTCTTCCCTGGGATTCCGCGGGTTCAGTCATTCCATGCGTTCCCTGGGATTCCGCAGGTTCCTGTGATTCCAGGAGTTCCTGAGATTCCATGGATTCCCTGTGATTCCACAGGTGTGGCTCCAGGAGCCGCAGGCTGGCTGCCAAGCCCGGAGCTGCAGTCTCCGAGCTGCGGCTCATTAGCAGCGAGCAGCTGCTGGCTCATTGACAATTAACGGCGGCGATAATGAACACACCCGCTGCGGAGGGGCTGGGGCTGCTGGGACACCGGGCAGAACCCGGCGAACACACCCGCTGCGGAGGGGCTGGGGCTGCTGGGACACCGGGCAGGACCCGGCGGTCACATCCAGGGCAGGACCCGGTGTCACATCCAGGGAGCTGCTGGCACTCGGGGCAGGACCCGGTGTCACATCCAGGGGGGGGGCTGACACTCCAGGCATGGCTGGGAGTCACATCCAGGGCAGGACTCAGGTGTCACATCCAGCTGGAGCTGCTGGCACTCGGGGCAGGACCCAGGGGTCACATCCAGGAGGGGGCTGGGGCTGCTGGGACACCGGGCAGGACCCGGGGGTCACATCCAGGGCAGGACACGGGTGTCACATCCAGGGCAGGACACAGGTGTCACATCCAGGGGGCTGTTGGCACTCCGGGCAGGACCTGGGTGTCACATCCAGGGCAGGACACGGGTGTCACATCCAGCTGGAGCTGCTGGCACTCTGAGCAGGACCCGGGGGTCAGACCCGGGTGTCACATCCAGGGCAGGACCCGGTGTCACATCCAGGGCAGGACCTGGGTGTCACATCCAGGGCAGGACCCGGTGTCACATCCAGCTGGAGCTGCTGGCACTCGGGGCAGGACCCGGGGGGGTCACATCCAGGAGGGGGCTGGGGCTGCTGGGACACCGGGCAGGACCCGGGGGTCACATCCAGGGCAGGACCCGGTGTCACATCCAGGGGGCTGCTGGCACTCTGAGCAGGACCCGGTGTCACATCCAGGGTAGGACCCGGTGTCACACCCATCTGGGGCACAGCCAGCCAGGCTGGGGCACTGCAGGAGGCAGCAAGGGCAGAGGCAGGGAAATGTCCCTCCACGCTCTGACCCTGTGCAGCTGGGAATTCATGGCAGCAGAGAAAAAACATTGCTGGCATGGTTTCAAATAGTGGAACCTCCGAGATAGATATTTTTATATATATTTATATATATGATGCTGTTCATGCGTGAGGCAACCTGACGCTGCTGCTGCTGCATCAAAATTTTGCCCTGGAGAATATTTGAAAAAAAAAAAAACACAACCCCCAACCCTCCTGAAATGAAACTCACTTCATTTGTTTTCCACTTCTGAAAATATAGGAGAAGAGTTTACAAATCCTTAACTATTTTGCTGCCTTTTAAGAATTCAGAAGGAAACAGCAGATCTGCAGTGAGGGTGTTCATTGTATTCCAAATCCAGAAAACATAAAAGCCAAGCAAAGCATTTGCTGGAGGAAATATGTTTTTACACAAATTACCATGTCTATACAAATTACAGCTTCTATCCAAATTACAGTTTTAATTCAAATTACAAATATTTTGCAGAGATTACCAGTGGTGGTGCTGCTGAACGAAGGGAGGGCAGGAAATGCGAGCAGCAGCCCAGGTGAAGGATGAAATGCCTGTACGCAGGGGTGGGATGGGGAAGGAAGGAGATGGAGCAGTGGGTCAGGAGCCTGGGAGGGCTGTGCAGGCCTGGGGGGCTCTGGGGTAATTCTGGGCCCAGGTTTAAATTTCCCAGGCCTGCAGAAGGATTCTGGTGAGGCCAGGCCCCCATGAGAGCACCCGCAGTGCTGGGAGCCCCGAGCTGCTCTGAATTCAGGCTCAGAGCTGTGGGGGCAGCTGCAATCACAAGCAGCAGCAAACAGCTGAGAAACCCTTAAATAAAAGCTGTAAAGGGACCAAATGCAGCACACACAGCCACAGCCCGGTGTCACACTGTGCCCTGGAGTGCCACGGTGACCAGTGCCAGCAGTGTCACCGTGTCACCAGTGTCACCGTGTCACCAGTGTCACCAGTGTCACCATGTCACTGTGTCACCAGTGTCACCAGTGACATTTAGTGACTACCAGAAACTGGTCTGGGAGGAAATGAGGTGCAGTGCAAAGCACCAAAACAGGCCAAAACTAACCTCACTGATGTTGCAAAAGCAGGGGAAAGAATCAAGGAGGAAGGCACAACTTGAGGGGAAGATATGAGGGACATGCCATGGATACTGGAAAAAAATTGGCCAAAATGAAAGCCGTGCAAAGGCATGGGGTGCCATGAAGGGGCAGCTCTTTGCTGTGTGCTGAAGGAAACCCCTCCTCACACTGAGGGCTCTGGGATTTTGGCCAATCTTGGCAGCTGCTTGCTTTTCCTTGTGGGTGCAATGCTCCCATGAGCTCGTTAGCATCAGCTCCAGCCACATCTTTTATGCAAATGCTGGATCAGTTTATGAACTGCTCCTTGTTTTCAGTTTCAGGTGGGATAGTTATAAATACCCAGACCAAAAATAGGCTTATTACAAAAGCTCTGGGCTCATTAGGAGATTCAAAAGTGAGTTGATTTTTCCTGTATTAACATACATTAACTTGTCTGGTTTTCAGGGTCCCCAGGGAATAATGTTATGGCTGGGCTGAGACTGGGGGTCACAAGTGATGGTGCTGGTGGAAAAAAACAATTTTTTTCTACATTGTTAATATGGTAAGAAATTAGAGGGTAATTTGAGCAGGCAATGGGTTTTTATTTTTGTTTTCTGTAGCTCTGTGACTTCTCCTGACTCTCCAAACCCATCTGGTTTTGGGAGAGGGGATGGGGTGAGGAGGGTCCCTTCTCAAGTTGGGCTTTTAAGCTTAATGGAAAAAAAAGTTCCTAATGAGAAAGAACTTTGCAGAGGTCCAGGTGAAGCATTGACCCCAATGCACCTGATTTTATATTAAACCACGAAGATGTGCTGAAATTCCTTCTCTGCTGCGTGCTTGGGGAGGAGCAGGGCTGCAGGAGAACAGAGGGAAGGGCAGGATGAGCCAGGGGGGCTCCTGGCCTCACTTCTGGCCAGTACAAGTGATGTTGTTTGTTGGGATGGGTGGGATTTTATTGGCACAAGGCTGGAGCTGCCCACGGCAGCCTGGACCTGGCAGAGAGGGGAGAAGCAGAAAAAGTCAAAACAGTGACAAGTTATCCTGGGTCTGTGCTCAAGGGTGCAGGAGATGAGCCCTGGGTCCCTGGCAGTGCTCAAGGCCAGGGTGGACCTTGGGGCTGGGAGCACCTGGGACAGGGAAAGGGTCCCTGCCATGGCAGGGGTGGGATGGGGGGGATTTGGGGTCCCTGCAGCCCACAGCAGCGTGTGCAGGAAGGCAGCAGCAGCTTGGACCCTTCTTTATTCCTTACCTCTGCCTCAGGGAGCTCCCAGCCAGCCCATGGACAGCCAAGGCTCACCACGAGTGTCCTGGTGCTGCTGGGCTGACCAAAGGCAGTGCCAGGCTTGGGCAAACAGCCCTGAGTGACAAAGGAGCAGCAGTGTGGCCTGTGTGAGGCAGTGACAGAGGTGTCCTGGTGAGATCCAGGACCCAGTTCCAGGAGCACAAATGGTTTTTTAGGTCCTGTTTTAGCAGTTCCCGTGTCTCTCAGTGAGGGCACGGCTGCAGTGTGTGTTTGGATGTGCCAGCTCCATGCCTGCTCCCCCTGCCCTCACACCCTGCTGTGTAGCCATGATATTGTATGAAAAATCCTTTCCTTAGGATCTTTCCTCCTGAGAAGCTGAGAGGCCTCAGGAACAAAATGTACCCAATGGTTATCTGCTGCTGTGCGATGCAACAGGTGCTGCTGGGATTGGTCTCATGGGGTTGTTTCTAATTAATGGCCAATCACAGCCCAGCTGTCTGGACTGTCTCAGTCAGTCACAAACCTTTGTTATTCATTCTTATTCTATTCTCAGCTAGCCTTCTGATGAAATCCTTCCTTCTATTCTTTTAGTATAGTTTTAATGTAATATGTATCATAAAATAATAAACCAGCCTTGTGAACCATGGAGTCAGATCCTCGTCCCTTCCCTCATCCTGGGAGCCCTGTGAGCACGGTCACCCTGGTGGCTCTCAGCGATGGGGACAGGCAGTGGGGCTGGGTTCCTTTATTTTCCCTGTGATTGCTGTGATCTGCTGGAACGTGGCGGGGTGGCCATCCTGCCTGGCATCTGCACTGGCTATATTTAGCAGCAGCACATAAATAACAGGTGGTGATGCATTAGTGCTGAGAGGGACTCCTCAAAACTCCTTCCTTAGGTGAGGACAGCAGCCCCTGGGTTTGGGCAGGTGCTGGGATGGAGCCAGGCTGGGGTGGGCTCCTGTGGGGTGGGCCCTGGGCACAGGGACAGGTGGTGGCTCTCGCTGCCCCATTCCCCTTGTCACCCACAGCACACAGAGCTCTGTGTGTGTGTTGATTCCTTGGCTGTGCTGTGCTCCCTCCTCTCTGGGATCCCTGCTGGTCCTGCTGGGTGTCTGGCTGTGAGTTAAACCAGCACAGTGGGATGACTTGTTAGTAGAGGTGAAAAGCCAGCCGAGCTGGGTGATAGCTGGTTGCCTGTGAAACGAATATAAGCTGGCTCTGAATTCCTCTCCAAGGAAAACCTGCACTGCAGGGACCTGCAGCCCTGGGCATCCCAGCTGGGACAGTCCTGCTGCTTGTCCTGTGCCTTGCCAGGGATTTCTGTCCTGGAGACAGAGCAGAGGAGGGGCTGCACTGCCAGGGACCCTCTGGAAGCCAATTCCTGGCAGTAAATAACCAAAGGAAGGGAGGGAGCTCTGGGGAGCCTGGCAGGCTGTGCACCAGCACTGGGAACCCATCTCTGGTCTCGGGAGTTTGGTTGTTAATTGCAGCCCCCAGATATGTGAAAAGTCTGTTTTGGCCCACGCGGCTGAAGAACGAGTCAGAGCTCTTCAGTTCTCGGTCTTGAGCTTGTTTATTAATTCTTATCTATAAAATTTTCTTTCTGCCCAGCCGAGATCTGCTCAGCAGGGCAGCCACAGGCACTCTGACCGCCCCCGGGATGGTGTTGTCCTTTTATACTACAAACTACGTGTCACATATTTACACTTAATTCCCAATGCCTATCACCTGTGTTAGACAGTGCACTTCTACTCTAAACCAATCCCAAAGTGCCAACATCACTGCAGAAGATGGAGGTAGAGAAGAAGTAGAAGAAGAAAGGCTGGACACACCCAAGTCCCTCCATCTTGTCCCCAAAACCCCCATTCCAAAAATCCCAAAATCTACCTTTTCACCTGGTGATAATTTTATTACATTATTTAAACTTCTGTGACTCTCAGGTCCTCATACAAAGCTGGTAACTTGCTCCAGGGGTCACAACCAAACCCACAGGTGTTTAGGGCTGTGTGCCAGGGTCTCTGAGCCCCCCGGCGGGGCCCTGGCAGCTCTGGACACCCAGAGGGATGTGCTGAGTTCTGACACTCTGGTAGCCCAGGAGCTGGCTCCAGCAGGGCTGTGCTATCAGCACTGACAAACTCTCTGCTCAGTGAGTGAACATCTCCCAGCCCGGGCCCAGAGCAGGGCCCAGGAGCTGCTCCTGCCCCAGCCAGGCCTGGGGAAGGAAAGGTGTGATGCCTTTCCCCAGACACCCCCGAGCTCACTGCTGCTGATCCTGGCTGCAATCAGCCCTGGCCACAGCTCCAAAGTGAGGGCTCTGTGCTCCTGCAAAGAGATGGGAGCACACATTTCTGCCAGCTGCCCAATGAATATTAATCTGCTCAGAATAAACTGGCTCATAAATAATTCCAGCTTCACAAAGCGAGGGAGTTTAAGATACTGCAAAGTTAAATGAACCATTAGTGATGTGTCTCTTAGAAGTTCCACCAGTGATTGGATGTTGTTTCAGAGTTTTCCATCATGTACTTTTATTCATTTATGAACATGTGACAAAGAGCCCTTAGCTTTTGTTCCTTATCTGTCTTTTTATTGTTTCTGTTGAGAGGTGAGATGGATTTATTTGGATTACAGTGGTTGTGGCCCATTTCTAAGAATGAAAAGGCTGCAATGCCACCAGGCAGTGAGGAGCACAAAGCAGGAGGTGGCAAAGCAGCTCCATGAAATGAGAGCTAAGGATGTCAGAGTTGAGAGTTTGAATCTGAAATTCCCTGCCTTAGCCAGAACAAGACCTGCAGCCATCCTCAGTTCCCCATATGATAAACCAAGGATGCCATTCCCTGTTTTGTGTGAGAAATCCTTTCTTGATGAGGATTCCTGGGCACGCCTGCCCTTTCTGCACGAGTGTGGGAGAACTCAGGGGAGGAAGCTCTGTTGGCATGATTTTGTTAATACCACAAAATTGGCCAAGTTTAATCAAATTCAGCTTACATAAGTAAAAAATGAAGTAAAAGCTAGAATGGTTTGTGTTAGAAGGGACCTTCAGGACCGTCTCATCCACCCCTGCCACGGCAGGGACTCCTCCCTCTGTCCCAGGCTGCTCCAAACCCCAGTGTCCAACCTTGGGCATTGCCAGGGATCCAGCCCTGCCAGGCCTGGACAGCCCTTTCCATGAGGAACCTTCTCCTATTCTCACCATGCTTCCATTGTTCTCTTATTTTGAAATAGAACACGTTGTTTAGGTGAGCGTCAGGTGGGCGAGATGAAGATTTGCCTTTGAAATCACAGAAATAGTCAAACCACATGAGCTTAATTATCAATCACTGAAACTGCAGAGAAAAATTTGTGGAACTGCCTCCTCCAAAATAAAAGGTCTAATAAACTGTGGAAGAAGCAATTTTAAGGGAAATGTTTATCGCAGTGAGATGATTTATTCCCTGGGAACCACTCTCAGCTTGACTTTTCCGAATCTCTCAGTACTAAACAATAAATTGCTACTTCGAGCCATGAAAAATTTGGAAGTAGACAAAGTCACAGTGACAGTGGCCAACTTTAATCTGCCATTTGGAGCTAATTAAAAGCTCCCCTGTTTGTGGGTGTAGGTTGGAAAGCTGTTGGCATGTCTGGTTGTAGGAATGCCTCCAGGACTGCTGGGATCTCCCCTCTGCTGCGTGGGGAAGGAAAAGCTCCGGGTTCTGTTTGCAGGTCTGATCCTGGCATGGGGAGAGTGAGCAGGAGCAGGGAGGTGCTGTGCCAGGGCTGCTGGGACTGCAGGAGTGCCAGAGCCTGGCTCTGCTGCTCTCACAGCTGCAGAGCTGCTGCTATGCAGGGCTCATCCGCCCAGCCAGCTGAAAGCCTGCCCTGCTGGAGGCAGCTGCACGGTGGCCATCAGCCCATTTCCTCTGGGAAACCAGGTGAGACACGGAGCTCTGGGCTCCCAAACTGAGAGCGGTTAAGGAATGCAGTTATTTATAAAAATATGCAAGCTGTACCGAGGGAGATAAGCCTTGCTTATGAATAACATTAGCCTAAAGTGCTCAGCTGAGCTCTCATCCCTCCCCTGCCACGGCTCTCTGCAGATTGGAGGGGAGACAAGGGCCATTTGTAAGCCCAGGGGAAGGGCTGCTGTAAGTTATTCCAACATTCCAGCTTGGCTTTCCTCTTCCCACTTTGTGTTGCTTTGGACCTGGCCTCTTCCATCACTCCTGGTGAGGTGTCCAGCTCTTGGTGCCACCTGCCCAGGAGCCTTGGGGTGCCACACCTGGGGGTGCCACACCTGGGGCTGCCACACCTGGGGGTGCCACGTGTACAGGGGGTGACACCTGGGGAACCTGGGCAGGAGCAGCAGGGTCAGGGTCAGTCCCTCTTTCCAGAGGATCAGAACTTTATCCCCCTTATTCCTCCCTGGCAGGGTGGGCAGCCCTGGCACAGGTGCCCAGAGCAGCTGGGGCTGCCTTGGATCCCAAAACCAGGCTGGACATTGGGGCTGGAGCACCTGGGACAGTGGGAGGTGTCCCTGCCATGGCTGGGGTGGCACTGGGGGGGATTTGGGGTCCCTTCCCACCCAACCCATTCCAAGACTGAGCTTGGATGGTGCTGGTGCTGGGCCTGGAGAAAGAACAGGTCACAATTCCATCAACTCTGCCCAAACCCAGCCCCTGGAGCCCAGCCCTGGCATCTGCCCTGCCCTGGGCTGTCTGTCCATCCTCCCTGGCAGCCGTGGGAATGCGGGGCAGCAGCCGAGATGGAGCTGGTTTGTGGAGGTGATTTTTCAGCTTTGTTCTCTCACAGAAAATTAATTAGGTCATTATCAGGGCTCAGCAGCAGCAGGTTGCCATGTGGCTCTCGGGTGTGTGGGTGGAGTCCTGGAGGTTTTCTGAAGCTTTTAATTACCAGCCATGAGTGTGGCAGAGCTGGAGGAGCTGTGTGCCCGCGGAGGGAAGCATTAACTCTGTCTGCACGGGGGGCTCTGGGAATGTCTCGGTGCCCGCAGCCAAACCTGCTCCAAGCGGGCCTGGGGAGAAACAAACCCAGACAGAACAATTCCAGGGCTTTGAATCATCCTGGCAGAAGCACTGGGGATAGGTACATTCTGCTTTAATTTCAACAACCCTATCAAATCTGCCTTCCACACAGGGGGTTCGGGGGGGCTTTAGCATTGCCAATATTTCTTCTCCACTAAAAGCGAACTTTTATGTGTTCCCTCCTGGAAAAAGAAACCCAAACCCTGCCTGTTTTCACTTGGTTTATCTGATTTCTTATGCAGGTTTTAAAGGTTGATTGCTTAAAAACAGACACCCCTCAGCCACACACAAGGTGGGTGTCATTCCTCAACTGCACCTGGCAAAGGAAAACCTTTTAATTCCTGTTTCCGTGGGAGGATGCTGCACCCATCACCCAGGGCAGACTGGGAGACTCCTCAGCAGCTGGGAGGAGTGAGGTCTGGGACAGGGTGAGAAATGAAGGGTCTGGTCCATAACCTAAATTATATATATTTATATATAAATAGATATGTATTAATTTTATATTTTGTTTATTTATTCATATATATCTTTATATGT
>VZSU01001681.1:257071-270993 GCA_013398715.1 Nesospiza acunhae | reverse complement strand
AGCCGCTGCTGCTCCGGCACCTGCGCTCGCTGAAGTTCGCTCTCCGCTTGACTGGGGCTCTCGCTTCCCGGGGTTGGTGTCCCGGTTTGGTTTGGCTTGGAGGGGATCTTAAATCTCATCTGGTTCTAGCTGCCTGAAATGGGCAGGGACACCTTGCACTGTCCCCGGCTGCTCCAAGCCCTGTCCAGCCTGGCCTTGGGCACTGCCAGGGATCCAGGGGCAGCCACAGCTGCTCTGGGCACCCTGATAGCGTTGCTGATGTGCAGGGGAATGGCATCCTTCATCCCTTCCTTCACCCCTTCCTTCATGCTTTCCTTTATCCCCTCCTTCACCCCTTCCTTTATCCCTTCCTTTACACCCTTCCTTCATCCCTTCATCTCCTCTTCCCTTCTTTCATCTCTTCTTCATCCCCTTCCTTCACCCCTTCCTTCATCCCCTCTTTTATCCCTTCCTTCATCCCTTCCTTCACTCCTTCCTTCACTCCTTGCTTCACCCCTTCCTTCATCTCTCCTTCACCTCTTCCTTCACCCCTTTATTCTTCCCTTCCTTTATCCCTTCCTGCCCTCCTCCATCCCCTCCGCAGGTGTTTCTCCTGACACGTTCCAGGCTCTTTCCCGAGCCGGCTTCCTTCCCCGCGGTGTTCCCGACGCTCAGGTGACACCTGTGACAGCGGCCACCTGTGCTGCCGGCAGAAGCCGCCCTGTGGCACATCCGCCGCTGCACAGCTGGCAGTGGGGAAGCACACAGCAGGTGAATCTGTGGTTTTGGGATGTGTTTGCACAGCAGGGAAGCTCCAGCCCTCCCCCGCCTTTTCACCCCAGTAGTGTAAAAAAGTGATAAATCGGGGCTGGAGGGAGCAGTGCCCTGCTGTAATTCCTAAAAGTTGAGGATTATTTCATAATTCTGACCATCATTATCTGCTGTTCTGCGTCTCTGGTCCTGCCATACAAATGCTTTAGGCAATGGTGAGTTGTTTGTCTCTTTTCCCCCAAGATTAGATGTAGTGATGCTGTTGGATAACGATTCTATGTTACTTTTTAATAGAATAAAAGATTTGCATTTGTTTTTGGTGCCTGTCTAAGTAGTCTTGTGGCTGGCATAGAAACCACTAATTGCCTGTCTGAAGAATCGTGGATTTTCTGCTCTTTGCCCAAAAATCTTCTCCTGATGGAAGCTGCTTTCCAGTGTCTTAGAGAATGCCAGGCTGTTCTTTTCCTGATCTCTCTGGAGTCTGACCTGAAGCAGCCCCTTAACCCCAACCAGCATCTGCCCAAACGTGAGCTACAGCTGCAGAAAGATTCCCCTAAAACTTAGAGGTGCTTTCATCATCCTCAAATACAAATGCAGCAAAAGTTGTTGGGTTCATGCTGCTTTACCAATTCCATTTGTGCATTTGGTTTTGGTGAAAAAAAAAGCAGAGGAAACAGGTTTGTGATGCCGGTAAAAATGCGTATTTGCTTATAGCCAGGTTTTTCCTCCCTGGGAAAGTTCCTTGTGTGCAGGACCCGCCCTGGAGCGTGAGGCAATCTGGCTGTAATGTGAATTTCTGGTGTGAACACACAGTATCAGTGAGTCAACCCAAAACTGTATCATTGTCAGCCTGCTGGGGAAGCGCTCTCAGTGGTAACACATTTAAAAGATACTCTTTAAAACAAGCACTGGAGATCTTAAAACGGGCACGAAATTATCCAAAAGAACTATTCCATCATTTCTAGGGGAGCTGAGGATTGTGGCGCTGAATCCAGAGTGTGAAATCCTCAGATTTTTGTTAATTTCCCAATTCATTAAACATCATCACTGCTGTTTGCAGATAGTTAAAAATCCACTTGGTGGCCAGCTGAGATGGGATTTTTCCGAGCAGGTTGCTTTGTGATGAAAACTTTAAATAAACTTCAGTATTTTTTTAGTTAAACACCTGGAATAGAGGTTGTTTTTTTTAACTCTTAAGCTGTTTTTTTAGTATCTTGGGCATTATTACCCATTCCTGAAAGCTTTTCCTTTAAATGAGCACTTCTTGAAGAAGAGAGACAGAAAGCAGAAAAAGAAGATAAATTCTGGTTCTCTTTGCTCATGTTAAAGTATGAAAAAGATTTCATTCTAAAATGCCCAAAGATGTGGAGCTGGATAAGGAGCCCATGCAGTTCACTAACAATAAAGAATATTTCTTTATTGCTTGGATTTTAAGTCCAGAACATGCTCTGAAGAGCTCCAATCTCTTTATTATGCATTCAGCAAGTTTAAGGTAACTTCTTCTTATCAAACCACTTTTAAACTCTTGCTTTGCTTTAATTCTATGCAGCGGACACTTAAAAATGGTAAAACACATCAGTTCTTACTTTAATATATGAAAAAATGATGAGAATCTGTTTTTTGAACAATATTTTATATGCATTTATACTCTTTAAGATGAGTAGAGAGTGCCAACTTTTACCTTAGAGTGGGAGTCTTTTTAGGAAAAACCCAAAGCTAAATGGTAAAGCATCTTTAAACCAGATTTTTTAATATTTTTATGCCCACATTCCTTAGCACAGGCACCCGGGAATCTTGTAGGTTGGAAAATCAGAAGCAGTTTCATATATTTGCCTCTGTTCCAGCTGGGAGATGGACAAGCACATCCTTGCTCTAAAACACTTTATTTCTTTATTTTCTTTTGCTGCTGTGCTGGAAATGAAGCAAGGAGTGAGGGTAATTTGATATAAAATCCTTTCAAAGTTAATGAACCAGAAGAAAACATGATTTTGATGTGATCAGTGAGGTTTGGTGACTTGAGCTGCTGTTTGGAGCAGGTAAATCACCCCAACCAGATCCTGGCTTTTAACCTGGCAGCTGCTTTTGGTTTTGGTTTTTTTGGTTTGGTTTTGGTTTGTTTTTTGGTGTTTGGGTTGGTGTTGCTTTCTTTGGCCTTTGTTGGGGGAGATGTCAAATGGTGAAACGCTTTTCTAAAGCTGCATTTTGGGTTTGGGACCACCTTTCCTTTAGATCCAGTGCCACAGCTTGTTCTTGCTGAATTCCAGATGGAACTTCCCAGAGCTGAATTGTTTTACAGGTTGGGACTGGGGTGTCAGTCCTGTGGGAATCATTGAATGGGATTCCAGCCCTGTGTGAATTATTTTGCAGATTGATACTGGGATTTCAATCCTGTATGAATTATTACATGGGATTCCAGTCCTGTATTAATTATTTTGCAGGTTGATACTGGGATTTCAGTCCTGTGTGAATTATTAAATGTGATTCCAGTCCTGTATTAATTATTTTGCAGGTTTATATTGGGATTTCAGTCCTGTGTGAATTATTGAATGGGATTTCAGTCCTGTGGGAATTATTTTGCAGGTTGATGCTGGGATTTCAGTCCAGTGGGAATTATTGAATGGGATTCCAGTCCTGTGTGAATTATGTTGCAGATTGATACTGGGATTTCAGTCCTGTATGAATTATTACATGGGATTCCAGTCCAGTATTAATTATTTTGCAGGTTGATACTGGGATTTCAGTCCTGTGTGAATTATTGAATTGGATTCCAATCCTGTATGAATTATTTTGCAGTTTGAGACTGGGATTCCAGTGCTGTGGGAATTATTGAATGGGATTTCAGTCCTGTGGGAATTATTTTGCAGGTTGATATTGGGATCCCAGTCCTGTAGGAATTCTTGAATGGGATTCCAGTGCTGTGGGAGTTTCAGAGGCAGCAGCTGAGCGTGTCACTCCCTCCAGCCCACTGGAGGTCCCAGTTCTAATACCCTGGATGTGAGTTGCATAAAAGGTTGTTGGGAATTGTAGTTGAAAAATTCAGTTGTACCAAATACCTTCCGTTGGTACCTGGAATAAATTTCTATTCCTTTTGTTTTCTTTTCCTGATCTCTCTGGAATCTGACCTAAAGCAGCCCCTAAACACCAACCAGCATCTGCCCAAATGTGAGGTACAGCTGCAAAAAGATTCCATTGGAACAGACTTTTAAAATAAACCCCACAGAATTAGAGTGTCATTTTGAAAATAGGGAGGAACGTGAGGAACTTATAGATATGGATTTATTCACCTTAAAATATTCTTGTGTGTCCTGAACTTACATTTTACAAGGGATGGAGGGACAGGAGCCAGGGAATGGCTCCCAGTGCCAGAGGGCAGGGATGGATGGGACATTGGGAATTGGGAATTCCTGGCTGGGCTGGAATTGCCAGAGCAGCTGTGGCTGCCCCTGGATCCCTGGCAGTGCCCAAGGCCAGGCTGGACATTGGGGCACCCTGGGACAGTGGAATTGTCCCTGCCATGGCAGGGCTGGCACTGAATGGGTTTAAATCCAACCCAAAGCATTCCAGGATTCCATAATTAAGATTTGTGTCCACTGGCAAATTCAAAATGTATTTCTGTCAACAAGAGCTGTGTGTTCAGCTGCTTTGCTCTTTGATTTTTTCTAAACTAAGTTCAGGAGCATCTCCCAGGGATTCTCCTTTTGGGTTTTCTCTGTGCTCCACACACAGTTAACCCCACAGCTCTGCAGGCACCGCATGTTGGGATAATCCTGGCTCTGGGCACTATTTGCATTTTCTAAAACAATTCCACCATTGCTCTGGACCACTCATCAAATTTCTAGAGCATGACTAAAGGGTTTATTCTTAGCAAATGTTGCATAGACAGATATAAAGGACCATTTTGAGGACTTTTTTTGAGTTTACATTAGTTCAGTGCTTCTGTATTTTTAAACATGTGGGAGTTTCTCTGTTGTGATGTGTGAGGTTGGGGTTGAGGTCAGGAGGTGCAGGGTTGTCCAGCTTTATTCCATGCATGTTTTCCATGGCAGGGCCAGGCTCCCCTTGGATTAGAATTATTTAATGTATTTTAGCCTCATTATAGTGGATTATTATTTAAAGCATTTTAATTTCATTAGCATCTATTATTGTTTAATGCATTATAATTCCAACAGGAAAGTTACTTGTTAAAAAAAAAATAGTTACATTTAGGTTTGAAATCTCTCAGGTCATTTAGCTTCTCATAAATACATTTATTTGAACTCAGAAGCCTGGACCTTTGCAGACCTGCAGTTGCTCCAAACATGAATTTGAGTGACCTGGGCTAGTGGAAGGTGTCCCTGCCTGTGGCAGGGATTTGGAAATTTGATGGGTTTAAAGATCCCTTCCAACCCAAACCAGTCTGGGATTCTGTGGTTGCATCAGCCTGGAGCCAAAGGGGGCTGCTCCTTTTATTTAAATCTTATTCTTTTCATGCTTTTTTTCATTGTAACAAAGTTCCTGACACAGGAATCTGTGGTTGGCAAACAGTAACAGGAGAGTTGTGAGTTGAAGGTGATTTTAGATCCCAGGAGCACTGGGATTTCATCTGGCAGCTCCAGCAGAGGGAACACTTCCCACCTGTGTTGTTCAAATGGGAATTAGTGTTTGCCTCGGCTTGGGGAGCAGGCACAGGAGTTACAAACCACCAGAGCTGTTGGCTGCTGTGATTCACCTCCCTGTGGTGCTTTGGGCTCCAACCCCAGTCCCAATCCCAGCCCCAATCCCGTGTGCTGTTCCCATCTTCTCATCCTCTCACCTCCTGCAGCATCTCCTGCCCACCTCCTCCTGCTCTCCTGCTTTCAGCTCTGGCTTTGCCCAGTGCAGCCCTTATCTAATCAGTTCCAGAGGAGCTGTGCAGTCTGGGATTTGCTTTTCTAATGACCTCACTGATTGCCTCTGTGCCAGCCTTTCCCATCAGTGCTTCCTGGGGTTACTCATGTGGAAAACCTGCTTTTCCTGCACCCATGGCTGTGCTGCTGTTCACAGGGGTCCCAGGATGAGGGAAGAGATGAGGATCTGACTCCATGTTTCAGAAGGCTGAGTTATTATTTTATGATATATATTATATTAAAACTATACTAAAAGAATAGAAGAAAGGATTTCATCAGAAGGTTAGCTAAGAATAGAAAAAGAAGGAATGATAACAAAAACTTGTGTCTGGGACAGAGAGTCTGAGCCAGCTGACTGTGATTGGCCATTAATTAGAAACAACCCCATGAGACCAATCCCAGATCTGTTGCATTCCACAGCAGCAGATATCCATTGGTTACATGTTGTTCCTGAGGCCTCTCAGCTTCTCAGGAGAAAAAATCCTAAGGAAAGGATTTTTCATAAAATGTGTCTGTGACACATGGCTCTGCTCTCCTGACTTTTAATGTCACCTCAGTGACCACTTGGTTCATGGGGAAGTTACTCTGAGGGCCTTCACTGTCTCCAGATGATAGGAATTGTTCCCTGGCACAGGTGCCCAGAGGAGCTGTGGCTGTCCCTGGATCCCTGCAGTGTCCAAGGGATGGGGTTTGGAGCAGCCTGGGATGGTGCCAGGTGTCCCTGCCGTGGCACAGGGCTGGAATGAAATGGGATTTGAGCTCTTTTCCAACCCAAACCATGCTGGCATTCAAATTGCATGTTGGAATAATTCAATGTGCCTCACTGAACTGTGCTCCTTGGGAAGGGTGGGGTGGTAAATGTTGGGAGAGGGAGCCCCTGAGTGCTGAATTCAGAGCCCAGAGCAGATCTCAGCTCCCTGTGAAGAGTTCTGGGAGAACTGGGAGTGTCAGGGTTTGCTGCAATCTGAAATGCAGGGGAATCTCAGAGCTTTGGGCCTGTGAGCCAGAGCTTGGGATTTAACCCAGGATTTGATCTGAGACCTTGCAAAAGGCTCCCAAACTGAGGTGCCAGAAGTGGGAATGTGGATTTGTAATTTAAAGTAGAGATACATTAAGTTCAGTGGAAGAAAGTTTCAAGTTTAGAGTTTAAGATATATAAATAAAAGTAGTTCCAGAGGCAAACAAGGAGTTCAGAATGCAGCACTGTGGGTTTGTGTGCCATAACATGTTTGGCTAAGAAAGCTCACACTGTAGCATAAGATGGGTCCATAAGATGAAATGTTTAAGGATTGGGTCAAAAACATAAATATCCTTGTTGGCAGTGGTTTATTGGTCAATAAATCATTAAAATCTTGTAACTGAGGGTCCTGTGACCTTCTGAGCCATACAGTGAAGATGTGAGCTGAACTCACCCTTCCTGTACAAGATAAGAAAACAAATCACGTCATCTAAAAATCTCCGAGGTCCCATGTCTAACTCATTCCAAACTCCTTCAGAAATCCCCCCAAGTGTTAATTCAGATGAGGGCACAGCCACCTCGTGGTGTTTCCCTCCCCTGTCACAGCCAGAGGCTGTGCTGGGCTCCCTCAGGCTTTATCTCAATTTCAACAAAGCATTTTATGGATGGATCAAATCCAAACATTTCATTTTCCATCAGGTTTGAAGATTAAAAATATATATATATAGTTTGTGGATATGTGAACAAACTCACTTTTAGCTTCTCCTTGACTCTGTGTAAAAGAAAACAATAACTAATTGGAGAAAGAAGAATTTGTGTGTATTTGTGTCATTATTAATGTTTCTTTCCTGTGGGCACCAAGCAGCTTTCCCAGGAGATTTTGGGACAGTCTTTGATGCTGTTTCAGAGTCAGATCCTGTCTGTACCAGCCATCATTCCTGCATTAATTCGCCCTCCCCTCAACTAGAATACACTGTAGGAGATTATTTAAATAGCTAAAGATGGGGGGAAAAAATCACATTTAACCAAAGTGGTGGAGTAAGATGATTTTTTAATACCCCTGTACAGTCAGTTGAGGGATAATTTTATTTTGCTAACCGTGCTTCAAGTTTTTTGCAGTAAAAAAAGCCAAATGCTGTATGTAGATAAAAATTCTCTTTTACTTAAGAGGCTGCTTCATGCTGTTCCTCTCTCAGCATGTTTTAGTCTGATTTAAGAAAGACAGGCCAGCCAGAAATTGCTGTTCCTCATAAAATAAATTTATTTGATAAAATAAGAAATCAGTGTGGTTATTTTAAAAAAGTTGACAGTGCATTTTTATTGGGGATTTCTCTTCAAGTACTTAAATCTTTGTGACTCTTTCTAAAGAATAATGCTTGAAAATTGGGAATATCAGTGCTGTCCCCTTTCAATGAATAATGGAGCCTTTAAGTTGCTCCATTTGGTTCCCTTCTTCCTCTGGAGCATCATCCAGATGAGGGATTAAAAATGCCTTTGGAGCAGATGTTTTGTGTTTCTTGTGGTCAGGGTTATCTTTAGGAGAGAAAAGATAAGAAGGAATTAAAACACTAATTTAAAAAAATTAAATGAAGAAAAAAATTTAAATGAGAAACTTCCTGTTCTGAAATCTCAGGTAATACTGGAATTCCATTTTCTGAAAATGTAGTTTTGAATATGAGTAGAAAACTGGGATATTTTTACCAAATATCTCAGGAAGATGAATCCAAGTTTTTGTGGTGGAATGTGCTGCCTGCAGACTCAATGTGCACATCATGGATTTGGGAATTTTCTGTTCTTGGGGGTTCTTTGAATGAAAAATCTCTTGTTTTGCTCAAGTGCTCTCTGTGGAACAGCTGGAGCTTTCTGGATGTGTTTTCACTATCAAAATAATATATTAAGTAAAAATGTCTTTAGGTGTTGTAGCCAAGCTTTGGTTTGTCTCAGAAAAAGCTAAAAAGAATTTCCTTGCAGATCTCTATTTTTCTCTATTTTTTCCCTCAGTTTTTTGTCATTTCAAATGAAACCCTTTGATAATTTTTTTTTCTACTCTGGACTTCTGCATTTCCCAAAGTCTGAGATCCAGAATTCCTGTGAATCCAAAATCCTGAATTCAAATCGTGAAATCAATCTTAAATTCAAAATTAACCCTGCCATTATATTGGTTTAAAAAAAAAAAAAAAAAAGGAAATAAGATCAGTTTGTTTCTAGTTTTAATACCATTTATCTCCATGAAAAGTTTTCATGCTCATCTTTTCTCAACAGACTCCTTGCTCTGAGGATTAATATCTCACTGAGAAGGAATTTTGAGGAGAAGCTTTTGAGGATTTTCATCAAATGCTCATTGGAAGGGTGGAAGAGCAGGGAAAAGTTGAAAGGCAGGAGAAGGAGCAGTTTAGGAATTTCAATGTAAAATAAAAATATGTCCCCCAGAAAGGCTTTAAGGCCAAGTTTAAATGTCACCCTTGCACCTGTTATTGAATTTCTTTTCATTGGAACAACTTGGACTAAACCTGTGTAAATGACACTAAAAATTAGTTAGTTCTGCTAATCCTAATCTCTCTTTAATGACTCCAGACACTGCTGTTTCTTAGATAAAATAGGTAAAAAATCTGGTTTCTGTGCTCCCTTCTGCTCAGATCTTGCAGCAGAGCTCTGGCTCATCAGTGCGACACCTTGTGGGTTTTAAAGGGTATTTTGACCCTTAAAAGAAACAATTCCCAGACAGAATTCAGCCTGGGCAGCTCTGGTGTGTTTATTCCATGCCAGTTTATATAATTGTGCTCAGATACTTCAGTGTGAAGCAGACATCAGTCAATGTCCCTTCTGTGAGTACCATCCCCAGGAACTCCTCCTGCTTTTTTCCGTACCCTGAGTGTTGATCAGTCTCTCCTTGCTTTTCCAGTCCTCTCAGTCAGGACTTGGGGAGTTCTCTAAAGAATAAATGTTCTCTCCTTGATCCAGTGGCATCTCATTGGATCAGCTGATGCACAGCTTTTATTACAGCATTTTTGTTTTGCTCTGAAAAACACTGTCTTGAAATGAAATTGTTTTTTTCTTCTCAGCATTTATGTCAGAATGATTTCTCTGAAAGCCAGGGAGTGCAGAAGCACCTCTGGGAGCTTTCAGGATGCTGCAGACTCATTTCAAGAGGCAGCTGAGCTTCTAAATCCTCTGGAGGGGAGTTGTCTGAACCAGGAGATGTTGGGCTTTGCTGTTGGCTTTGCTCCTTTTGAAGGAAAATTGACTCCAGGACTTAGAGAGGGCCACGGAGGTGATTTGGGGGATGGAACAGAAATGAGGGAAGGATGGGAGTGTTGGGGGTGTTTATCCTGGAGGAGAAGGCTCCAGGGAGAGCTCAGAGCCCCTGGCAGGGCCTGAAGGGGCTCCAGGAGAGCTGGAGAGGGACTGGGGACAAGGGATGGAGGGACAGGAGCCAGGGAATGGCTCCCAGTGCCAGAGGGCAGGGATGGATGGGAGATTGGGAATTGGGAATTCCTGGCTGGGCTGGAATTGCCAGAGCAGCTGTGGCTGCCCCTGGATCCCTGGCAGTGCCCAAGGCCAGGCTGGACCTTGGGACATTGGGGCACCCTGGGACAGTGGGAGGTGTCCCTGCCATGGCAGGGGTGGGATGGGATGGGTTTAAGGTCCCTCCTAATCCAGGATTCCATGATTTTGTTCCTAAAGTGAAGCTGAGGTTCCCTGTCACCGTTTAGGGAGGGCTCTGTGCTCCTCTGCTGCTCCTCAGCCTTGCTGCACATCCATGCGCTCCCAAGGAAGTTTAGGGGATGTGCTGCTTGTGAAAGTTTGTGGCATGAGCTGGTCACACCTGGGAACTGAAGTCAGGTCAAATAAAATCATTTTCTGTGCAGTGAAGTCTGAAATCAGTGACTGGAGGGAGAACAGCTGAGGTCTGATCAGGGAATCTTCTCCTGATCTTCCTCCTCTCCGGACTGTTCCTGTTCTTGTCAGTTCTCTGGAGCACCATTAAGGGTTCACTGCAGGGACACAGAATTCCATTGGATTTCCTTGCTGGGTCCTGCTCTTGCTGCAGTGCTGCTCTCGGAGACACGTGGCAGGACCTGAACCCAGCACTTCCTGGTTTGCCATTGTTTTGTGAATTAAACTCTCGTGTTCAGGAAGAACACAAAATGCCCTGGCTATTGTTGAAAACCTGCCTTAAGGAGGAGCTTTCAAGGAGTGGGTTTGGTTTTCTTGAGGATTTTTTCTTTCTTTTAGGATCTTGTGTCAACTGGGAATCAGTTGTGTAAAGCAGAGATTCGTGTTAGAGGCACAGAAGGCAAAATTACATTTACAGGGCTATAAAATAACTTTATAACAAGACTGGGCAGCTGGGTTCTAGCTCACAGAGGGCAGGGTTAGATGGGAAATTGGGAATTCTTGGCTGGGAGGGTGGGGAGACCGTGGAATAGAATTCCCAGAGCAGCTGTAGCTGCCCTTGGATCCCTGGAAGTGTCCAAGGCCAGGCTGGACAGGGCTTGGAGCAGCCTGGGGTAGTGGGAGGTGTCTCTGCCATGGCAGGAGAGGAACAGGATGATCTTGAAGGTCCTTTCAAACCCAGACCATTCTGGGATTCTCCTTAATTTGGAGGAAGCCCTCAGAGCCCCCCAGTTTTTGGGGCCTGCTCCCTGGGCTTTGGAAGGGGCTGTACCTTTATTTCAGAGGATCAGAATTCAACCCCAAGATGTTTCTGTCTTGTCCCAAGGAGCTGCCACCCCATTTGTCCTGTGAATACCAATGTGAGTGTGTCACATGAGTTTTTGGAGGTGATTTACATGGGGTTTGTATGGGGAGAGGAGGGAGTTTCCCTGGATTGTCTTCCTTACAAATCTTTTGGCTATAGTTTGAGATCTAGTGAGCACTTTGCTGACTGAGAGGCTGCCAGGGAAAACTAAGTGTGGAGACCAACCCCTGAGCGCTATTTTTTGTTCTTTTTAAGGTGGGATGGTTTGACTGGGGGGATTTTTAGTAGCAAAAGAGCCCTGCTGACCCAGGATGAGTTAATTGTGGCCCTTCCTGTAAGGGCACATGCTGAGTTTGCCTGGTTTGGGTGCTCTGATCTAGTTTAGCCTGGGAAACCAAAGCTGGGATTAATCTCCATGAAGTGAGATAAAAGGAATGATCCTGCCTTGCCTTGGAGAGAGGTGGGAGGCAGCTTTTCCTTGCTCTGCCCTGGTGGCTGAGGGGCTGCTCTCTGGGAAGTGCCCCAGGCAGGGTGAGCTGCTGCTGCAGGCAGTGACTCCATCATTCATTTATTCATCATATTTTTAGGGTTGGGAACGTCAGTGCAGTTACTCATCCAGGCCATGAGTAACTCACGGGTACCCACAGCGATGGTTTCACTCCAGTGCTGGCGGAAATCTGCCTTGCCTTGACACTCCTCCCCACCATCATGGCAAAACACAGAGTTTGGAATTCCACAGAGGTGCCAGCTTGGCAGGAATAGGAATTACCACCTTAACTCCAGAGGAAAACTTGTGAGAAATATGAAAAGTGCGTGAATTTGCAGCACTGCAATCCACAGCTATCCTGCTTTTGCTGGGATGCATTTTTAGGCCCAGCTTTCCATGAAAAAAATCCTAATTCGTGGTATTTGATAGGTCCCCAGGACGAAGGAGGAAATGATGAATCTGACTCCATGTCCTTAGAAGGCTGATATGATATATGATATGAGATATGATATATGGTATATAGTATTATATTACATTACATTACATTATATTACATATTATGACATATTACATTATATTACATATTATATTATATATTATATTATATTATATTATATTATATTATATTATATTATATTATATAGTATATTGCTATACTAAAACTGTTCTAAAGAAAGAGAATAGATACAGACAGAAGGCTTAACAAGAACGAATAATAAAAACTTGTGACTCCTCAGGGCCTCGACACAGCTGGCCGTGATTGGCCATTAAGTTAAAACAATTCACATGTTGGCTAAACAATCTCCAGACCACATTCCAGATCAGCAAACATAGGAGAAAATCCTGGGCAAGGAGGATTTTTCAGAAAATGTGACAGTGACAAACCTCTCCTGCAGAACACGGTGATCCCAGCTCCCCATCCACGTGGATCGCACAGGTTTGGAGTCCTTCACCAGAAGGTCCCATCTGTTGCTGGCACCGTGAGAGGGAACAGGGTTCTGCTCCTCATCACATCCCTCTCTGAGGGTACAAAATTATCCTCTCACAGATGCACCAAACTCCACCAGGAGCCAGGAACACTCCAGGCCATGAACCTAAATATGAATTTAAAATGGTCTTGTGACTCAAACTCAGTGCTGGGAAAGGAGGAGGAATACAGAGAGATTTTTTTTTTTTTTCTCTATATTTTAACAACCCTGGTTTAGTCAGGGATTTTATATAAGTTAAATATCACTATTACTAAATGAAGCGAGAGGTTGCAGATTAAATCTGCATTTGCGCTTAAGGACAATTTCATCATTTGTCTTTTGTAAGCTTCCCAGGAGAAGAACTCCTGGAGAAGGGATTTTTCAGAAAATGTGCCAGTGACACCCAGAGGTTCCTGACACGACTTTGTGGCTGTCCCTGGATCCCTGGCAGTGCCCAAGGCCAGGCTGGATGGGTTTAGAGCAGCCTGGGATAGTGGAGGGTGTCCCATGAAAGGGATTGGAACTGGATGAGCTTTAATGTCCCTTCCAACCCAAACTATTCAGGGATTCTCTGATTCTGATCAGATTTTTAAAGCAAATTTAACTGGAAAGTATTTTTTTTAGCCAGTGCTCCAGGATGGAAATTGTGAGAATTTTTCCTCATTGAGTGTGGGGAATTGAAAATCTACAATTAGAATTTGGGAAGGAAGCTGTCAAGTCCTGCTCCATTCCCAGCCCAGGAGCTGCTTTAGCTGCACCTCTAGTTTAGAGGATCTGAGCTTAGAGCTGCTGTAAATTCCTCCTGTAAATGCAGAATGCTTCCAAGGATTTCTCCTGTTGGATTCACAATGAATTTAAGAATTTTTCCTACTTTTTTTGACATCAATATGCAAGAAAAAAATTTAAATATTTCAATGAAAGGTTACTGTTGTCAGGCCTGGGTTGTGCAGCTGAGGGAATAGAGTTGGATGTTCCTGGGGCTTTATTGGGCTCACTGAGGCTCTTGTATTATTGCAGCTGTCAGCTTTTGTGTCATCATTCCAAAATGAGGGTTTAATGGAGTCTGGAGGGAGAAAATGCTTCCATGTGGCTGTGCCCCAATAGAGCTTGGTAGAGCATTAATTTTACATCAATATGTAGGTCCAGGATGTTCAGCCTCATCCAAAATGATGTCTTTGTAGGGATTCTCTAC
>VZSU01001681.1:245239-256940 GCA_013398715.1 Nesospiza acunhae | reverse complement strand
ATATAATATGTGTGCTACAATTATTATATGTCTGTATTAATATAAATTATATATGTGTGTCATGAAAATGAAAGAAAATTTCATATATAGTTACATGTATATAATTATACATTTTAATATGATATATGTATGTATTTTAATATGATATATATGTATGACGTACATATTTATGTTAATCACATATATTTATAAATAATTATTTATATGTATGTATGTATGTATTGGCCCAATAATTGCCCAAAGGGTTTTAGATTTTTATTAGATGCCCTTTATTCAACATTAATTATTAATTTATGGGGACTTTTTAATACTGATGCATGAAGATTATTATATCACTAAATTAAAAGCAAAATTTAATAGTTCCTTAAGAGCTCTTGGGATTGGATCTGCTCCTCAGCTGTTTTTAGCTGTAAAGGGAAAACATGAGAGCTGTGATCTCTGAAGTTTATCCTAAGATATTTACATAACAGCCTGGAGCTAATGGAACTGTTTGTCCAACATGTTGTCCTTAAGTATTTGCCAGATCAAGGTTTAAAAATCTCAAATTAAAAATGTTTTATAAATAGAAGCAGCCCTTCAAATTGTTCCTAAAGGAACAGAGGGAAGCAGTGTTGGAGCACAGCAGGCTTGTGTTAGGTTGGGTATTGGGAAGGAATTCCTGGCTGGGATGGAATTCCCAGAGCCTGGCACACTGGGAGGTGTCCCTGCCATGGCAGGGGTGGCACTGGATGGGATTTAAGTCCCTTCCAACCCAAACCAGTCTGGAACTCCATGATTTTAAGCTGAAGAATGGCTGAATGCCACCTTAGCTCCATTTTTGGAAGGCTGTCCTGGTAGGATGCCAAGGAAGGGTCATTTGGGGGCTGCTCTCCAGGAGGGAATGTCACCCTGTGTCACCCTGGGGGCTGATCAGAAAGCTGAGCATTAAATGGACACTGCAAAGGTTTAAAAGCTGCCTCTAAGAAAATCTGCTTTTCTGTTAGGTCTTGGAATATGTGCAAAAGTCATTCAATCAAAGAGGCGTAAAAATGACACCGTTTTTTTCCAGCTCATCCTTCAGCTTTTCATTCCTGCCGTAAACTTGATCTGATGTAGGGCAAGTTACACTCTTTTCTCAAATAGGAACAATATAATTTTGGGGTTTTTTGTAGGCTGTAAACTGCTCAGTACTTCCTGATGGTGTTTGTATTTTGGGATCCTGGCTCACAGAATAGTCTGGGTTGGAAGGGATCTTAAAGACCATCCATATCCAACTCCCTACCATGGCAGGAACATCTTCCACTGAAGTGGAGACTGAAACCTCCTTGCTGCTCTTGAAAAGATCATAGATTTTAGAAGATTTGAAGGATTCTTGCTGCTCAGGGAAGAGAGCTTGTTCAGCATTGCTGAAAGAGAGAAGCCGAGTTGGGTAAGGAGAGAACAATTAGGAGAACGTGTTGCAAACACTGAGGAGGAGGATAATTGCCTGTCCTGGAGGGGAAGTAATTTGCTGTGCTGTTTTATTTAAACCTCCCTGGTGGCTGTGGCTGGGCTCAGAGCTGTCTGTGTTGGCAGGAGCGCGTTCAGAAGACGTTTCCCCACCCCATAGACAAGTGGGCCATCGCTGATGCTCAGTCGGCCATCGAGAAACGGAAAAGAAGGAACCCCCTCCTGCTCCCTGTGGACAAAATCCATCCCTTACTGAAGGTACCTCTCACCTTTCCTGCCCCCCAGCATGGCCTTTCATGTATTTCTTTAATTTGTATGAAATTAAGAAGTTTCTTTTCTTGGCAGAGGGAGTAAAGAATCACCACAAAGCTGAATTTATTGTAGTGTGTGGTGAAAGTAAATCCTTAAATTCATCATCAATACATCAGTGTGTAAATCCATTACTCTACTTTGAAATAGGATTAGTTAGTTTTTAACATAAACAAAACTCAAATACTTCCCTACTTCAGCAGGGCTGCTTTGATGCCTTTATTTGTTTCAAAATGCTGCAGAAGCCAAAATAGAAGAAGAGGGAACAGCAGATCCTGTTCCTTGTGTACTGTCAACCAAGATGTGTCAGTGTCCTTTCAGTCACTGCTGAATGTCACTGCTGCCTCAGGTTTAAAAATCAAGAGATCTGCAGAGGTGTTTCCTGCTGTTGAGAAAACTTTATTGGAGCATAAGCAGAAATTAAAGCACTTTTTCAGGTCTCCTTGCTGTGTTCACATACACAACATCTCAATTCCTGAGAGTTAATGAGAAGGGGAGGGATGTCAAGAGAGAAAACAGCATTAAATACGATCTTCCTAAACACCACTGTTGTTCCTTGGTGAAATCTGGTTTAGAAGTGTGAAAACAGGCCCAGAGTGTGATTTTTAGAGGATGCACCAACACATAATGAGAACAAGTCTGCCTTATTCAAATGCACAAAGTCAGCTGCATTCATTGGCAGGTGAAAGGCAGCAGGGTGCAAGCTGTGCAGGACATGGAGCATGGTCCCAGGGATAATGTCCTACATTCATCCTGGGTTTTGTCTCTTCAGACTTCCATTATTAAAGTTCCATTCTTTTATTGAGTGCTGAGTGCTCAGTTGGCATGGCAGGGGGTGGAAGAGATGATTTTTAGGTCTCTTCCCACCCCAACCATTCCATGATTCCTTGAAAGTGGAACCTACTCTATTCTCAAGAGTCCACGTTAGGGTCAGAGTCCTGCAATAAGCACAGACAGAGATGGAAATTTAAGTACAGGAGTAATTCCACTGAAGTCCCTTCCTTAAATGAATTCTATTTTTAGGACTGTCATTTTAGAAGAGGGATTATTTCAAGTTCTGTAGCTTTTCCTCTCTTGAAATACTGCAAAATAACACAAGTATTTACAAGCATCTCCTTCCAGGCAGATATTCCAATTTCCATTTGATGTCCTCAGCCCTGGGTGTTCCATTACTGTAAATTATCACCACAGCCAAAATCCATTTCAGTAGAAAATTCAATGTGTTTATTGTCATTCTAGATGAATTTCTGGAATAAATTCCATTTGTTTTCTCTTGTTTTCACTTTGCAGGAGGTCCTGGGCTACAAGGTGGATTACCATGTCTCTCTCTATATCGTGGCTGTCTTGGAATACATCTCAGCTGACATTTTAAAGCTGGCTGGAAATTATGTTTTCAATATCCGACACTTTGAGATCTCCCAGCAGGACATTAAAGTATCAATGTGTGCTGATAAGGTAAGGGCTGGGGATTAAAACAGTATTTAGAGGTGATTTGTTCCATTTTATTTGATCTGGGAGGTGTGTTCAAAGGAGGATCAGAGGGAGAGTCTGCTTTTACTCAAAGGCAGAGCTTCTCTCCTTCTTCATGCCAGACCTGTCACAGCAAAAATTTAACTCAAAGGCAAAGCTTCTCTCCTTGTTCATGGCAGATCTGTCAGAGCAGAAATTTAAGTTGAGCCTGCATAAATTTTGGAACAGCAGGAGCCTTTACAAGCAGTATAAGGCCAGAAATTGATGTTGTCCTTCATTTCTCTGCTGTCACACCCTCCTGATGTCACTTTGTCATGGCAGCTCTCCTTCCTAACACAGAAAAGACCTTTAGTTTTCATGCCCATTAAAATGAGAAACATTTTTGTTCGTAAAATCTGCTCTGAAGGAGGTTTTGTCCAAGGCTTATGCAAGATTCCTTGTTTTCCAAGTTGATTCTGCATGAATTGTAACTTGTTTTCTAGGTCATGCTCACTTCCAAGGGGGAAAATGGCTTTGGCAAGTGCTGCAGCCTCCTGCTGCCAAAGTTGAAATATTACTCCCTTGTGAAAGTGAACACAGCAAGGATTGTATTAAAAACTCCAAGGATTTCTCTGAACACATTGAAATAGCTGAGCTGGAGGCATGTGTGAAGGCCTGGCTGGGTGTAATTTCTGGATTTCTTTGGCAGGTTTTGATGGATATGTTTGATCAGGATGAGATTGGATTGGTTTCTCTGTGTGAGGATGAGCCCTCTTCTTCTGGGGAGCTCAACTACTACGACCTGGTGAGAAATGAGATTGCAGAAGAGAGGCAATACCTGAGGGAGCTCAACCTGATCATCAAAGTATTTCGGGAAGCTTTTCTGTCCAACAGGAGACTCTTCACACCTCATGTGAGTCCTTCATTGATCAGCAGTGCTAATTGCTCCATTAGCAGCCAGAACTTACCCATTTTGCATTAACTGTGTAGGAGGTGAAATCAAATTTGATTTATTGTCTGTCAGTGAATAATGAGAGTTGGCTGTGTGTGAAATCCAGTGGGGGAATTGCCATTAATGGCAGTGGAGCTTAATGGACACAATTCCCTGTCAGATCCAGCAGCAGGTGGATTTGGTTATTTAGGTAATAGTTTCACTTTTGCTTAAGACAAAAATTGTCATCTACCTGCATGTGCAGTGAATGCTTGAACTGACATTTACAGGCTATCCCTTATCTGGAGAAATTCCAATTAAAACAGCCCTTGGCTGTGGATTCTCTAACTGTGAAGGAGTTAGAGAAATGATTGAAATATTTGATAGAAATTGTCCTTGTGGCAAATTCTATTCTCAGGAGGAGTAAGGAGGGATTGGTGGATCCTTCCTGTGGGCAGGGAGAAGGGGACAGGCCAGCAGAACCTGAACTGGGCTTTGTAGGTGGTACCAGCAGGTTCAGAAGAGGCAGCAGGAGCCATTCCCATCCCAGCTGGGTCCTTAGGAGCTGATGGAATTGTGCAGATGTGGGGGTAGAATTCCAGTGAAGATGATGGGAGCAGAAGGGAGCCATGTTTGGGAGCTGAGGAATATTTTTCTGGGAATGGGAATGGGAAATTTTGGGATTTCATGTTCCCACAAGAGGGTTCCCATGTTCTGGGCACTGCCTGCAGGTCAGTGGGAGGTTGGGGCAGAGAAATTTCTGAGCAGGGAATTCAGAGGAGGAATCCAAGACACTGAACTGGGGAAGGGGCTCGCTCATTGAGTGTGGGGAATGGAAAATCTACAATTAGAATTTGGGAAGGATTCTGCCAAGTCCTGCTCCATTCCCAGCCAAGGAGCTGCTTGAGCTGCATTTGTGGTTTGAAGGATCTGAGCTTGGAGCTGCTGTAAATTCCCCCTGTAAATCAGCTCCTTCCTGCTGTGTTGGGTGGGACAAGGAGGAGCAGAGGGAGCAGTGAGAGCCAGGAGTGCTTTTCTAGCAGGTCCTGGGAAGGATGCTCTGGAAATTGGGCAGGGCTGGATGTGCTCAGGGAAGCCTGGAGGGCTGGAACACCGCAGAGCTTCACTTTTCCTTGCTTTCTGTTGGCTTCTCTCTGTTGGAACCCTGGGAATTGCTGAGAATTTCAGCAACTTTCTGTGCTGCCAGGCTCTGACCCCCAGGAGAACACTGCACTGACCTGAGGCCGTGGAGAAGCTTCCAGAATGGAATGACAGAACTGGGATTGTGGGTGTGGGGTTTGAATAGAAATGTGTGATATCACAGGGTGGAAAACTCAAGAGTTTGGGGTTTAGAACATAGCAATATATATAAAACAAGATGGAGGTTATAGGTGAAGGCTGCTCCTTCTTCTTCACCTTCTTCTCCATGGGTTTGGGTGGTTTTGTGTAACTGGACAGAAAAGTCCCCATTGCAGGCAGGGGTGGTTGGTTATTGGGTTAAAAGTGAAAATAATTTAGGTGTCATTTCTTAATTGGACAGTTTATCCTTAAAAGGCCTTGGAGAGAGAGAGATGGGGCTCCATTTTTAGTTTGTTAGAGTGAATGCTGGAGAGCTCAGGGTTTGTGAGACTGACAGAGATAAGAACTGATAAACATCTGAGTCCCAACAAGAAACACCATCTAGCACATTTAATCCCAACCTTGGCAAAAAAGAAGTTAAGACTCAACACATCTCCATTTTACCTCCTGGTTCGCACAAAACCCACTCCAATATTTACATGCTCCAAATAAATCATCCCAGGCAGGACTCAGCCCTGTTTTGTGTTTGCAGGACATTGATGTGATATTCAGCAACATTTCAGACATCCACGAGCTGACAGTGAAGCTTTTGGGCCTGATTGAGGACACTGTGGAAATGACAGATGAAAGCAGCCCTCACCCTCTGGCTGGCAGCTGCTTTGAGGACCTGGCAGAGGTTTGGTGTTTCATTTGGTTGGTTTAGGGGGGTTTTTTATGTTTGTTTTTATTAAGTCACTCAAATTGGGTGTCGTGGTTTTGTGATGGTGTTCACAGGGGTCCCAGGAGGAGGGAAGAGACGAGGATCTGACTCCATGTTTCAGAAGGCTGATTTATTATTTTGTGATATATATTATATTAAAACTATATTAAAAGAATAGAAGAAAGGATTTCACCAGAAGGCTGGCTAAGAATAGGAAAAGAAGGAATGATAACAAAAGCTTGTGTCTTGGACAGAGAGTCCAAGCTGGGCTGTGATTGGCCATTAATTAGAAACAACCACATGACACCAATCACAGATGCACCTATTGCATTCTACAGCAGCAGATAATCAATGTTTCCATTTTGTTCTTGAGGTTTCTCAGCTTCTCAGGAGAAAAAATCCTAAGGATTTTTCAGAAAATACCATGGCTACATGGTTTTAGTTCACCAGTTTGAGATTTGGCCAATTTTGAGATTTCCCAGCCAGTGCAGCCAGGAGTGTGGAGGGTTCAGTGCTGGCCAATCCCCAGCATCCGTTTGGGGATTGGGAGAAAGGCAAAGCTGGGAGGGAGGATTGGGAGAAAGGCAAAGCTCAAAGCCTTAAAAGGGTCTAAAGAAAACCTCATTAACAGTAACTAAAAGAAAGAGTAATAATAATCACAACAAAACCTTCAGAACACTTCTCCTCCCCCACAACCTTTTCTTTCCCACTAACAATGTGAAGAAATAAAACCTAAAATTTCAGTCAGTTTGCCTCCTCTAGAACAGTCTTCAGTTCACTTTGGGAATTTGACATCACTTCCCTAAATGTCTCCCCAGCAAAACCATGACCCAGGGATTTCATTCCAAATTCCCACCTGGAATGGGAAATATCTTCAGGGGCTCCAGGAAGGAGTGAAGTATCAGAGCAGCAATTTATGGCTCAGGATTGTAGCAAAAGTGCTGTTGATACCCACTGAGCTCTAAAGTGGGTATTAAAGACAGAAATAAGGAAAAACTCTGCACTGGGATGGGGTGTAGCTCCTACTGGAAGGTTATTCATTATTTTCTGTTTGTTTTGAATGGGCACTGAAATACTGGAAGGAATTTTTTAAAAATTCTCAATTTAATACTATATTACTATATAATACATTTACTATATTTTAAATATATTTTATTTAATATTATTGTAATATTAATATTATTCTTAAATAATATTTGGTTCTATTCTGAAATACAGAAGGGAGTCACAAAGCTGAAGAGGGCTAGAGCTCAGTTTAGTCAGAATTCCTGAAAATAGGTGCAGAATGACTCTGGAATTCAGCAGGGAGGTGCACAGGGAAAAAGCATAATCTGAGAGGCAAAAGGACAATTCAGCAAGAATAAACCACACAATTTGAATTGTCTGGGGGGAAAACTCCTGGAGAGGATGACCAAGGTAGGGATGGAAGTTTTGCTGTCCTTGGATATGGCCTAAATCGAATCTGCTTTTCTTTGGGATGTTTATTAATCCCAGGTTTTGGCTCTAAAATGTGAGAGCAACCATAGAAACACCTATTAGAGAGGAAATTAATTGTTCTGAGCTGACAGAGAATGTATCAGGTGAACCACGTGGTGAATGGCAAATTTTTGGTTTTATTTTAAAATTATGATGTCTATTTTAAAAATAAAATTTTGTATTTATGATTTTATATCATTTATATCTAATTTTATATTCTAATATGTTTCTATTAATTAAACTTTTTATTATATTAAGTTTTAATTTTACTTTTATGTATCTTCCATTTTTAAGATTTAAGGATTGCATGAAAACCCCAGCACCACCTGGAGAATAATTACATTTTTGTGGCTATAAAAATAGTGATATTTGGGCACAGGTGCCACTCATTTAGGAAAAGACCATAAAGATAAAGTTTTCTTGGCATTGCTTCAATAAACCACTCATTTAGGAAAGTCCAGTTGACCAAATCTTAGCAGTTATTGAAGCATAATTGCTTTATGATGATAAGGAGAAGTGTTTGATCAATGGATTAAAGCAGTTATGATATTGAAACTATGAAAAAAAACTTAAATTTGAAATAGTGCAGCATTATCCTGGAAAAAAAAATCTGATTTTATTGCAAAAGCTGCTCTGAGTCATCCAGTGCTTTAATGGAAACAAATCCTTTTCAGTGAGTGAAAATCTCATCTGATTTTTCATTCACTGAAAAACTTGAAGAGGAAATGAAGTCCAGATTATTTTTCCAAGCTTTTTATGAAGGCAATATATTTGAATTTATGAATTCAGTTAATATGGGGCAAGACCTGCTCAATAAGTGAGCTGTTGGTTTGATCATCTCACGGGGTGAGATCATCTTTGTGTCAGTGTTTGCAAAAGGAATCATTAAAGAGAGATAGCAGAGTGAAGTGTTTATTTGCTCTGCTTATCTCCCTGCCAGCATTGTTCATTTAGTGTTTCCATTAAAAAGGTCCTTCAACTTCTTGGGAAGGATAATTAAAACCAAACAAGCCTTGCAAGCTGGAATCTTCCTGCTTTGTCTGTTTTTTTCTGCATCAGCTCCCTGGGAGGTTTAAAAACATAAATATTGTCGTGGTTTTGAGATAAGGAAGTGTGGGGGAAATAAAACAGTGGTTTTGTGCATGGGGAAAATAAAATATTTTTTGCTGCTGTGGAGGAAATTCAGAAACTGACACCCAGAAGTGGGAGACGGATGGTTGAGAACAGGGCAGAGGGTTTCTGAAGGGATCTTCACAGGGCAGCTGCTGAAACAAGGGGATTGTCAGCAGATTGTAAATTTATTTTCTGCTGTTTGTGTTTCCATAAGAGGAGTTTTAAGTATCCACAAAGGAATAAAGGTGGGGAGCAGTGCTCACAGCAAGGGGTGAAATGGGCAATCCCCAATCCAGGGCCACATCCTGCACTGAGACCATTGCAGGGACATCAGGGTGATGCTTCCGTAGAATCCCAGAAGGGTTTGGGTTGGAAGGGACCTTAAACCCCATCCCATCCCACCCCTGCCATGGCAGGGACACCTCCCACTGTCCCAGGGTGCTCCAAACCCCAATGTCCAGCCTGGCCTGGGGCACTGCCAGGGATCCAGGGGCAGCCACAGCTGCTCTGGCAATTCCAGCCCAGCCCCTGCCCACCCTGCCAGGGAAGAATTCCCAATATCCCATCTAACCCTGCCCTCCTTCAGCCAAAAGCCATCCATTTCAATATTCCAGAATTCCATATTTCAGTCACTTCTGCAGCATTTCAAGCATAAAACCCTTTTTAAATAATTCATCTCTTTAGGAAGATCCCTAATGCAGTTGATTTTAATCTCATGTTCATAAAACAAACCCAAAACATAAAAACCCTGATTGAAGTCTGAGTGGAAGAAACCAAAAGCACTTGTAGATGCAATAAATATATAAAATAATTCCAGGAGACAGCACAGAATGAGGAAATACTGGCCAGGCTCCTGCAGTGGGTTTGCACTGTGGATTCCACTGTGACTTGAGACTTCAGCAGTGTTCAAACAAGCCTTTTGTGGGGTTGGCATTCCCAAATCCTGAGCCTGGCAAGCACTGGGGTGAAAAGAGGGATGTGCTGAGCCCAGCAGTGACTCAGGAGTGAATCAGTCCCTGCAGGGACTGGGATCAGCCTGACAGGCCCTGGCACAGCCCAGCTGGGAGCCAGAAATGATCCCTGCAACCAGAAATTATTCCTGTGCAGCCAGAAATTATTCCTGCAGGGATTCCTCTGCAGCCAGAAAGGATCCCTACAACCAGAAATTATTCCTGTAGGGATTCCTGCAGCCAGAAATGATCCCTGCAAACCAGAAGTTATTCCTGCAGGGATTCCTGCAATCAGAAATGATCCCTGCAAACCAGAAATGATCCCTGCAACCAGAGATGATTCCTGCAGGGATTCCCACAACCAGAAATGTTTCCCGTGCAGCCAAAAATGATTCCTGCAGGGATCCCTGTACAGCCAGAAATGATTCCTGCAGAGATTCCTACAACCAGAAATTACTCCTGTACAGCCAGAAATGCTTCCTGTGGGATCCCTGTGCAACCAAAAGTGATTCCTGTGGGATTCCTGCAGTCAGAAATTATTCCTGCAACCAGAAATGATCCCTGCAATCAGAAATGATCCCTGTGCTCCAGGTTTCCCTCCCATCCTGCTGTAGCTGATGCTGTGGAGTCACAGCTGCATACTCCAAACCGTAATTTTTGCATCCAAACCCTTGATGGCACTTGAGGATTTTCCCCTGGGACTGGTTGCTCTGTCCCAAATGAGATATTTTCACTGGAAAAGTGTCCCAAGTTTGCACATTGTCCATCCTTATGGACAGAGGGGAGGTAAAATTGCCATTCCATGTGAAATGGGGTGAAAAGCAAAAACTTCTCTTGGTTCCCACTGCTTCAGTACAACAAACCTTGTGTTGGCCATGAAGATGGGGAGGTTGAGGAATTCCAAGAAAATTATGGGCATTTAAAAGCTGGAAGTGAAATAAGACTGTGGTTTATTCAATATTTATTTTGCAAAATCAATATTTTCTTGAAAAGTTCCATCGATTTATTCAAGGAGATTATTGTAGCAGCTGGGACAGAAATAGCTTGGATCCTTCACTCCTGTGTGTAATTCTGTTTTTATTTAGGAGCAAGCCTTTGATCCATATGAAACCTTGTCCCAGGATATTCTTTCTCCACAATTTCATGAGCATTTTAACAACTTAATGGCCAAACCGGCTGTGGCTCTCCACTTCCAGGTGAGTGCAGATGAGAAATACTGAATGGCTTTAATTCTCGTATTTCAAAGGTTGGAATTCTGTCAGTAATTCTTTGCTTCAGCTAAGGAAGAAATCCTCAAGGTCCTTCCCTTCCTTCAGAGTGGGATATTTTGACTTTGCCTCTTGCTGTAAAAACAGGGCACAGTTCTGACCCATCCATGGGTGTTCTGCAGGTTTTTTCCTCCTCACATCCTGTATGAGAACAAAGGGTGAATTCTCACACTGCCACTTTTGTTTTACCTTTTAAAGCCAACCACAGGCACACAAACACCATATTTTCATTTTCTCATGTGCACATCCAAGGCCTCCTTCAGCCCTGAGGCTGTGACTGGTTCTTTTTCTGGAATAATTCTGCAGTAATTCCTTAGTCACTGCAGGCCAGCAGGAAAAACTGTGATTCTTTTATTGGTTTATTACTTCTTTCTGCCTGTGTAGCAGATTTATTAGTTAAAATTTTTAAAAATTATTTTAATAAATATTAAAATTATTAAAAATACTGCTCAGGCTGGCTTGGTGTTCAGAATTGCCCTTAGAGAAGCTGCTGAGCAAGTGTTGGGACACTGGTGCTCCCAGTTAAACCCAGTTAAGCCCAGTTTAGTGGTACTGGGGCATCTCTGCAGGATGAGATCCCTCTGAGCCTTTCCTTCAGGGAGTGTTCCCTCTGCAGCTCCTTGCTGAGCTGGATCATCTCACTCTTAAATATTCCTCAATATTAAATTCAATATTCCTTCAATATTAAGGAAATTCCTATTCAATATTCCTTCGATATTAAGGAAATTCCTATTCAATATTCCTTCAATATTAAGGAAGGATCTTTCCCTCCTGCCCC
>VZSU01001681.1:226415-239036 GCA_013398715.1 Nesospiza acunhae | reverse complement strand
ATGGAATCCCCATCATCAAAGGGGGCACGGTGGTGAAGCTCATCGAGAGGCTGACCTACCATATGTATGCAGGTATCCTCACCTTCGGGTTTTAATCCTTTTATCTTTAGGGCTTTTTCTGCTTCTAATGAAATGTAAAGTAAGATCTGCAGGGAGTAAAAATATGTTATTAAATCACCTGGCTTTGCAGGCAAAGCTGTAAGAAATTCTGGGTATGCAAACCTTTCATGCCCTAAAAAAACCACAAAAATGTTTCCATGTTTCATCCTGGCCAAAGCAATGAAGTTGTTACAGGCTGAGACTCCGTGAAGGAAGAAAAGGGTTGAAGGTTGTATTTATTATAATTTTTTTTTAGCTGTATTTTTTATTTTATTACATTCAGCCCACCACTCTGTGAAGTATCTGGGTTGGAGGTTATATTTATTATGTTTTTTTTTATTTTTTAATTTTTATTTTATTATTTATTTTATTTTTTATTTTGCTGTATTTTTTATATTTATGACATTCAGCCTGCCACTCTGTGAAGTATCTGAGGTGCAGTGGATGCCAGTCACCATCAGCATTTTTCAGTCTCTCAGTGCCTGAAAGGCACAGAAGTGAAAGCTTTAGGAGTTCAGGAAGTGCTGATGCTGAGGAAAATGTTTGGTCTCAGTTTTGGGGTGCAGGGGGAAGCTGGTGCTGTTGGGACTGACGTGCAGTTTTTGTTGAATTTCCCAGTAGCTCAGCTGATCAGGGAGAGTCATTTCCCAAGGGAGGCTAAGACAGAGGTTTTAAGAGAATATTGGATGTGCAGTTCAGTATTTTTCAGGGAAATGCACCGAAGAACTGAGTGAAAATTTCCCAACCCCTGTCATTTCTGGTGTTTTTCAAATACAGTGTTTGCCTTACAACTTCAGTGTCTTTTCTGCACATTAAACTTTTTCTTTCTATTTCTGATCTTTTGCAACTGGATAAAAACCCCCTGCTGTCATTTTCTTACTCAATCCTTACAGATCCTAATTTTGTCCGGACCTTCCTGACCACCTACCGCTCCTTTTGCAAGCCCCAGGAGCTGCTGAGTCTGCTGATAGAAAGGTGAGCAGTGATCCTCCTTTCTGAAGGCATGGAAAAGGGTTGGAATCACAGAATGAAATCCCAGAATGATTTGAGAACGGACCTTAAAACCCATCCAGTGCTACCCCCTGCCTTGGGCAGGGACACTTCCACTATCCCAGGCTGCTCAAAGCCCTGTTCAGCCTGGCCTTGGACACTTCCAGGGTTGCAGCAATCACAATTTCTCTGGGCCTCCCCACCCTCACAGCCAGGAATTTCTTCCTCAAAGCCCATCTAAGCCTCCTCTCTGTCAGTTTGAAGCCTTTCCCCTTGTCCTGACACTCCAGTTCCTGATGAGTTTTGTATATTTGGAATCACAGAACATCCTGAGTTGGAAGGGACCCACAAAAATCAGAGATTCCAAGTGCTCCTTTCCTGCTCAGGATCTCAGTGTCAAATTTCAGTGTTCTAGTGAAGTTTATAAACCAGGAACTTTAAAACAATGATCCAGGTTTTCAGTGCAAACTTCCTTTTCCCAGTTTAAATGAGTTACCTGAATGATGTATGAGCTGGAGCACATGGTGTGCCTGGGCTGTGGGTGGTGATGTTGTGAACTGCTGAATTGGCTCATGAGACAGTTGAGTGTACGATGGAAATGAGGACAGAAACGTTCCAGGCAGTTTGTTTGAAGGCACAGAATTAAGGTAAACAGCATTTTAATGCAGTGTGGTAAAGCTGCTCTTAAGCTCTCATCTAATCTTCCCTTAATCATGCCAGCAGGTCCTTAAAAACCTTCTATCCCAGTCTAGACGTGGTGTGATGAGCAGAGAAGCAGAGAATTAGCAGGGTGTGGAGCTGGGGTGAGGGAATTCCAGGCAAACCGGATGGCAGAGCAGCACCTGCTGAGTTTATATAAATAACATTTCTCTAAACTGCAGCCTGTGCACGGAGGGGTTGTGTTCTGTCCTGTTTGCCATCCCTGTGTGGTGTTTTCCCCAGGTTTGAGATCCCTGAGCCCGAGCCCACGGAGGCAGACAGGCTGGCCATCGAGAAGGGGGAGCAGCCCATCAGCACCGACCTGAAACGCTTCCGCAAGGAATACGTGCAGCCCGTGCAGCTCAGGTGTGTGTGTGCCCCCTGCCTGCCCTGGCACTGCCAGCCTGGCCTGCCCTGAGCTCCTGCAGACTCTAATCTCTGCTGGAGACTTCAGCCATGTCTGCCAGCATCATATCCCAAATCCTGTCCTGATTATCCCAGCGGCTGCTGGAGCTGGAGCTGGCCCAGCTGGGATCCCCACCCACGGCGCCTGTGGGTGAGGGATGTGGAGCTCAGAGCGGGGCTGGCCACGCTCTCAAAGCATTCCTTGTTCCCAGCCCTGGGAAGATAATTCCTCTGTTGCCACTTTTCCAGCCCTGCTGGTGTTTCACTCCCTTTCCCAGCCCCGTGGATGTGTTTGCTCACAGACAGGGAGACTCTTGTCTGTGCTGCACATTGCAGTGGGCTGCAGGGAATCTTCAAGGTCTTGCTGACCAAGCTAATTTGGGGAACAATTAAGCATTTCTAGCATGAATGAGAGTAATTGTTGCCCTGATTGGAGATCGAGACAGGAGGAGACACAGATCACAAGCAGTGTTTGCTTGAGCAACTTTTAGTCATTACACTGATGAGTAACATCAAGATGTTCCTATTAATGGCACATTAATTTTACTAATAGTAATTATTAATTACAAACACAGAGAACCCTCAGTTACTCTGCTACCACACATTCCTGTTGAAACAACAGCAGTTGACTCAAAGGGTCACACTGACATGCCAGTACCTCCAAGGTGTTCAGAAAGTCACTCAGGAGTCCCATTTTAATCAGAAACCTGTGTGCATATATATATAAAATATTTAAAAGATAAATCTGTGGGTAACCCTGTAGTTTTCCTCCACACAGAGCTGCCACCACCTTCTTGAACGTGATCCAAGTCACACAGCCTCACCATAACCTTGGTTCTCCTGCGTGCTGCTGGCCTTGGGCAGCTTATCAGGCCCTTGCTGTTCCCACTTTTCAGCAGCGCCACAAGTCTCCACAGTTATCAGTTCCTGGCAGAGCTGCCTCTCAGCTTGTGCTCTCCCTGGTTTTGCTGTTTTCTGGGAGCTGTTTCTGATCCTTACTGTGTATTTCCAGTAGCTTGAAGCTACAAATGAGTGACTTTGAGCTGCTGGTGGATAAACTCAGCACTTTGTTCATTCCAGTGTTGTTACAAGCATTGACCTCTGCTTCAGATTCTGCGATTTGGGAAGAATTGAAGGTGTTTATCCCTTCCTTCCCTGCTTCCCTGCACTCTCCATCTTGTAGAAAATGGAGTGCCCCGGCATGAAAGGGCTTGGACACAAATGTGAGGGGATGGAAGGAGGAGGAGCTGAGCTGGAAATGCAGTCAGCAGATCCAGGCACTCTCTGCCTTTCCCAGAGTTTTCACCACGGGATCTCAAGGGCAGAGATGGATTAGATAAGATCCTGTTACATGAAACTTGGATCAAAACTTTGCCTCTTGGAATGTGGCATTGATTTCCAGGCTGAATGATCTGTTTGGGCAGCAATTCTTTTATGGGATAAACCTTATTTTTTACCTTGCACACTGGGAAGAGGAGATTTAAGGAATTTTCCATGTGTCCTTCATTTGTCCTCAGTGTAGGGCTGATTTTTGCTCAGGTGATAAATTGCACCTGGATAAATCAAAGTGTTGAAGGTGTGAGCTCAGCTTGTTTACCTGAAGAAGAGACAAACCAGTTTTTTATTCTGATTTATCCTGAGTGCAGAAGGCTGAAAAGCATCTGGAGTTCACTTTTAGAGACTGATTTATTAATGCTTTGTGTAAGAAAGAGTAGAGAAAAATCAAGAGGAAGTTCAGTGTTATCCTTAAAGGATGTACTGGATCTAATCAGGCCTTTTGGGTCATTAAAAATTGTATAAGCAGGGCAGTAACAACAACTTTGAAGCTGAAATCTATGTGGAGGAAAGAAAGAATGACAAATTTGCTTCTTAACAAGTAGGAGATCCTAATTAGCTTTTTCATTAAAAAAAAAAAACACACAAAGAAAAAAAGGAAATTATAAGGAAAATTAGAAATCCCAATTTTATCTGATTTTGCTAAGTCTCTTCCTCTTCTGAAACCATCTCAATACTGGTATTTTTATATTAGGTTTTAAAATAGCACCAAACTATATTTATGCTAAAACTATTCTTTAAAACCTATAAATTAGGTTTTAAGGAATAGTTCTAGCATAAATAGTTTTATAGTTTTTAGGTTTTAAACCCCTGCCAAGCTCAGTCTTTGCTCTGCTCCTTTGTCCATGTGTATTTTGAGAGTAACCAACTACATGAATCTGGAACTTGAGTTTTGTAGGATTGTGGTTCATTTTTATGGGATAAGCCATGGAAGTCCTTTAAAAGAAACTTAATATTTTTTCCTCTTTCCTCAGAATATTGAATGTTTTCCGACACTGGGTCGAGCACCATTTTTATGATTTTGAGAGGGATCTGGAGCTGCTGGAGAGGCTGGAGACCTTCATTTCCAGTGTCAGAGGTGCAGTAAGGGGGGGATCCTGTTCCTTTCCATGTTTTGGTACAACTTCCCAGTCTGATCCTGGTGGATTTTGGGCCTGAGAATACCTTTACACACATGAGTAATTTTAATGCCTCTAATTGAGCTGTTTATGAGGCTCCCCTTTACATGAGGAAGCTTTGGCCTGGAGCCTAAACAGCTCCTAAAAGTGATTTCAAGCATTAGGATGATAATAATACTTTAAATATATTTCCTTCTGGACAGCATGGGCATCCTTGCTTGACTCTGTAAGGCTGTCACCTTCCCCTACTCCATAGAGAATTCCTTCTATTTTGCTTACTGAGTTTTTTCCATCCTGACTTTTCCCATTTGTATAAAGTTCCAACTAAAAATCATTAATCTTTTAGAAGAGGCTATTGGGCCCATTTGGTATCTCTTCTCTATGAACAAGATTTTTTTGGCAGTCTCTGTGGAGGGCAGCAGTGTTGGCATGTTTAATCCTTATCCTGGCAATTCCAGGTTTTCGTTTTCAGAGTGGCAGGTCTTACAGTGGACAACACAATTCTGAGACAATTAAAAGACCCTGGACACAGGGTCACTTTTTTCCACACCAAAAGTGTCAGAGGATGTGGTTAAATAGAACAAGTTTCACATGTATTTATTTGTCAGCTGATACAGGTGCAAAAACCCATAAGGAAGAAATAGAGAAATACAAAGCTGGTTAATTTACGTGCAGAAATGCAGAATTCTGAGTCTACATTCAAATTTCTGGGGAGCTGGTTTGACTAAATTACCAAAAGTCCTTTAAAATCAGAGTTTCCAAAATGGTTTGGGTTGAAGGAAGCTTAAAGCCCATCCAGTCCCACCCCGGCCATGACAGGGACACCTCCCACTGTCCCAGGTGCTCCAAGCCCTGTCCAACCTGGCCTTGGACACTTCCAGGGATCCACAGCTTCTCTTGGCCTCCCAGCCAGGAATTCCCTATTCCCACTATCCCATCTATCCCTGCCCTCTGACAGTTTGAATCCATTTCCCCCTGTCCTGTCCCTCCATCCCTTGTCCAAAATCCCTCCAGCCTGAGCTCCAGTTCCCAAATACATTTATTTACAAACTCAAAATATTCTCTCCCCAGAGATTGCTCTATAACATTGACATTTATGAAAGAACATGAATTTATTAAAATTCAACACTTACAGCAAGATCAATGCACTTTTCCCCTCTTGAACTTGTAGTTTAACCCTCCCCTATGTGAGTTTAAAACCAAATTTACAACAGCGTTAAAAAACCCGTTTATGGGGGATTTTTTTAAATTATTTCTCTTCTACAGGAAAATCCATGAAGAAGTGGGTGGAGTCCATTGCTAAAATCATCAAGAGGAAGAAAGCCCAGGCAGATGGGGTCAGCCACAACATCACGTTCGAGAGCCCCCCGCCGCCGCTGGAGTGGCACCTGTGGCGCGTGGGGCACAGCGAGGCGCTGGAGCTGATGACGCTGCACCCCATCGAGATCGCCCGGCAGCTCACCCTGCTCGAGTCCGACCTGTACAGGCACGGCCCCTCACTCTCTGCTTTTCTTCTGTCTGGGTTTGGAAACAGGGCTGCTGAGGAGGGCAAGGAGCCTGAAAGGGAAAATGTAAAATCTTTACTATTGTGGTTACGGGGTGCCCCAATTGAGGAAGGAGTGATGAATCTGACTCCATGTTCTCAGAAGGCTCATTTATTATTTTATAATACAATATTATATTAAAGAATGCTCTACTAAACTATACTAAAGAATACAGAAAGGATACTTATAGAAGGCTCAAAAGATAATAATGAAAACTCGTGACTCTTTCCAGAGCCCCAGAACAGCTTGGCCCTGATTGGCCAAAGAGTGAAAACAACTCACAGCAGAATCCAATGAAACAATCACCTGTGGGTAAACAATCTCCAAACACATTCCACATGTGAGCACAACACAAGAGAAGCAAATGAGATAATAATTGCTTTTCTTTTTCTCTGAGGCTTCTCAGCTTCCCAGGAGAAAAATCCTGGGCAAAGGGATTTTTCAGAGAATGTGAATGCCACACCCTCCCTCCAGATTTTTGTAATCTTGAAATTAAGGGGCTGTCAGGCAAAGATATGGGAATAGGAATAACAGTTCTTTACTAGGGAAGAAGATTAAAAAAAAACAAAAAAAAGCAGTAATACAAAACAACACTGCCAGAGCCAGAACATGCCCTGTCCCCCTGTGTGTCAGGGGGTGGCACAGCCCCATCCCATGGGGGCTCAGCCCTCCTGCAGTGCCAGCTGTGGTTCTGCTGCAGCAGGGATCCTGCACAAGGGGGGAGTTTTCCTCTGCAGCTCCAGGGCTGCTGGAGATGGGCCTGGGCTCCCTCTGGCAATGCAGGGCAGCAGAAAGCTGCTCCTCTGGGAATGCAGGGGGCAAAGGCTGCTGTGCTGTGCCAGGCTCAGATTGGATCCAGGTAGGAATGCTTGGCTCCTCCCCTGGGCGGAGCATCTCCCCATGGGATGCTGGAATTGGATCAGCCCTGCAGGGACACTCAGTGGCCATGGACAGCAGAGATCTCCTGGAGGGAGGATTGGCTGTGGCAGAGAAACAGAAGATGACTGCCCCATCAGATAGGAATAGAGTACACACCCCCATTTCCAACCTAAGACATGTTTTCTATTTTCTTTTTTTGTGTTAGGGTTGGGATTAAAAGTGCTTGAGGTGGTTTTTTTGTGTTTGGACTGAGGTGTTTATTATTTTTTATTTATATTGTAGTGTTACAAGTCCTGAGTTTTATAGTACTTCACTAATAAGTTACAAAATGGCTTTGTTTAGTCCTTTCTACAAGGTTTTTTAAGGGTAAACTGTTTAATTAAGAAATAACACTTAAATTATTTTTACTTTTAACTTAACAACTAACTGTGTTTTGCAATGTGGATTTTTCTATCTAATTATACAATGCTACTTAAACTCATTAAGAAAAAGGTGAAGAACTAGCTACTGCTTTAAAACTTCTATCTTGTTTTAGATATATTATTATCTAAATAATAATTTTACTTTAAACTCTGAGTTTTTTACCATGTGATATTACACACTTCTATTTAAACTCTACATTCATAATCTTAGTGCTCTTATATAATTTTGGAAGCTTTCTGTATGGCTTCAGATTAAATGTAGTGTTTGTTTGGGGGTCAGTGTCTTTCAACACAGAAAGTCTAAAATTCTCAGCATCCAGGGTTCCAACACTCTCACACCTTTTTTGTCATTATTTCAGCCAAAAAAATGCTCCTCATTCACACCATCAGTCAAAAATACCCTGGGACCCCCAGAGTTTACAGGAAGAGGTTTCTTTGCTGTGTGCTCTATGTTAAAATAAGCAAAGGGGTGGAAAAAAAGAGTTTTTATCTCCATATCAGGCCTGTGACAACAGAAATGCAGGGGGGGGGAAATTCAGCGGTCTTACAAAATTCAGCAGTCTTACAAGATTCAAATTATAAAAACTGATTCCTGCTTCAGTGATGGGAGGTTTTATGTTGAAACCAACCTGTTGCTGCAAGTGCTTCACCTTCCTGTTTTCAGTTTTTAACTCTTTTGAAGTTCTTTTCTTGCCCCTTCAGAAAATTAAGAGTCACTCCTTTGTAATTTTCTTATCTGAAAATTCTTCTTCCAAACTGTCCAATTTCAATTAAGATACAAATGTATTGCTTTCTGTACTGGAGCACTCAAAAAGTTGTGGTTTGTAGTAGATGAGGTGGGATTGCATTTGTGAAATATCAGGTCATGATTAAGGGGAGAAATAATATTTTAATGTAAAGACAGAAGTCACAGTTTTTATTGGTACTGAGCATTTTGCCTCCTGTTTTGTCATTGCCAGGGCTGTGCAGCCTTCTGAACTCGTTGGCAGCGTGTGGACGAAGGAAGATAAGGAAATTAACTCCCCAAATCTCTTGAAAATGATTCGTCATACTACGAATCTCACTCTGTGGTTTGAGAAGTGAGTGCAGGGCAGTGCCATTGAGCACCTTTTCCCTGGATGTGCTTGGGCTTTGCTGGTTCATTTCTGCCAAATCCTCCCTTGACTTTCCAACTCAAATATGTGTAAGATGTGATTACAGAAATTCATACTTGAGATTCTGGAGAGAGAGCCAAAATCTGCATGCTGGATGGGTTTTCATGGAAAAATTTGATTTAATAACTGAGAAAGTGTCAGGTTTTATTTCTCAGTGTTTCTCAAATGCCATCTTTTGATCAGGTGCATCGTGGAAACGGAGAACTTTGAGGAGCGAGTGGCTGTGCTGAGCAGGATCATAGAAATCCTGCAGGTCTTCCAAGACCTCAATAATTTCAATGGTGTTCTGGAGATTGTCAGTGCTGTGAACTCTGTCTCTGTGTACAGGCTGGATCACACATTTGAGGTGAGTTTAGGGCATGGAAAAAGAAATTAAGTCAGAATCCAGAGCTGGGTCCCATACGGTTCTGCAGAGAAATCCATTGTTGGCAGCAAAGCCTCTCTGGAGTAAAACAGAAAAAGAAGAATGTGAATAAAATGCTTTGAGTTTTGTATGGCTCTGAAAGGCAGCACATGGCCTTGAAGTGAAAAAGCAAATGCTTAATTTTTATTAAAGACCAAATTTTTTAACTTTAAAGTTAAAATAACAATATGTTTTCAGTAGTCTGGAATCTTTTCTTCAGGGTCCACGTGACTGAATTGTTGGGGGCTGCAATCCAGAGCAAACCATTGCCACAAGAGGTTCTTTGAAACCTTCATTTCAATTCCCAAATTTTGCTCAGACAGCCAGGGATTTGCCTTGTATTTGCTAACCATGCTGTTGAGAACATTTCCATGCCTATTTTTTTTTTTAATTTTGACAACTCAGGCACTCCAAGAAAGGAAAAAAAGAGTTTTGGATGAAGCAGTAGAATTAAGCCAAGATCATTTTAAGAAGTATTTAGCTAAGCTCAAGTCAATCAACCCTCCCTGTGTGCCTTTTTTTGGTAAGTGACATCAAATTTTTTGTGTGGTGTCACTCTGAAGTTGAGTTTGCTGCAGATACGTGGTTAAAAACTGTTTTGTTTTTTTTTTTTAATGAGGAATATACCTAACAAATATCTTGAAGACAGAAGAAGGGAATCCTGACTTCCTTAAAAGACAAGGGAAAGAATTAATTAACTTCAGTAAGAGGAGAAAAGTGGCTGAAATTACAGGAGAAATTCAGCAGTATCAAAACCAGCCCTACTGCTTACGGGTTGAGCCAGAAATCCGGGTAAGCAGCCATGAAAAATCTCTTTGGGGATTGGAGAGGGGGAAAAATGCCAAATAATCTTCTAACCCTGGACTAATTTTACATGAATAGTGATTATCAAAAGAGGGGGGAGCAGTGGGTGGTAGACAACAAAGAACCACACAAAGGAGCAGCCAAAAGTGGTGAAAAATGACATTTTGAATCACTGAATTACAAATATTTCATTAAAATTTTCTCTGTGTGCTTATTTTTAAAATATTCTTGCTACTTGTTTCATTCAGAAATTCTTTGAAAATCTCAATCCCATGGGGAAGATACCAGAAAAGGAATTTACAGATTATCTGTTCAACAAGTCCTTGGAGATTGAGCCTCGGAACTGCAAGCAACCACCTCGATTTGTGAGTTTTTCCTGAAATTTCATGGGATCAGAAAACACCCTGAGTTGGAAGGGAACCACAGGGATCATCAGGTCCAATTCCTGCCATACTTAATTAAAATTAAATTGCCACAATTCACTGACCACTATGAAAATAATACACAGTTACCTCAATAAGCCAGGTGTATTTTCTTCAGTATTCCTTATCCTGAGTTGATTTTCCAACTAAACTTAACTCAAAAATACTTCTACTCCTGATGTCACTACTAAAATATATTACCTTTGTCTGATTTTAAAACTCACTTTTTCCACCCAAAACTTGAAATATTGCTGTTAAATTTGTATTTTTTATCATACAGTCATGTGATAAAATATGGAGTAATATTTGCATTTCACAATACCAAGAAGTCTCATATTAATACTGATTAAAATATTACTTTTATACATATGTTGAGTTTTCTTTAAGATAATTTCTGGTTTTGTTTTGTCTAAATATTTGATATTATTGCACAAACTGCAGAGTTTACCAGGTGCAACCCTTTTTGCTGAAGAAAATACAGTTCCATTTAAAGGAGTAGCAATTTTGGATTTATAAAACCCAGCTCCTGGAGCTCAGAGTTCTTTTTTAAGCAGGAAAATCACAATTCAGAGCACTTGTTTTTTATATGTTGTAATTGCCTGAGGAACTGGAGCCATGTCTAATTTTTTGGGAGAGCTATAAATCATTTTTGCCATCTCTTGTTAGAGGAATGAGTAAGATGATGTTACAAATGTGGCAAGAAAACACCAGAAATTGCTGTTGCAAAAATGCTTCTGACAGTAATTTTATTAAAGTCTTTTCTAAAAATAGAAGTCCAGTCAGCTGGGCAGGAATTCTTGACAGCTCATGATTTCCAAAGAGAGAATCTTACTGGAATTTCAGGAAAATCCAGTTGTGGGTGCTGTAATGTGCTGGACACCACTGAAAGATGGGGACATAATTCACTTTGCAAGGCTCAGCTTTGATCTGTGCTGGATTAACCCAAGCCTGACCAGGCTGGGTTTGTCCACACAGTGACCTGGTGTAGGAATTTTGTCCTGGAGAAACTGGAGGGCAGGGACAACACGTTTCCAAGTGTGTCCTTGGTCCTGGATGTGTGCAGGGCCTGGTGACCCTCTGGTTTTGCTGTTTCCCTGGGGCTCTGCTGCAGCTCTGAGGGGCACTTTTAATTTCTATTTCCCAAGGCTGTTTTTCTCAGTGTTTTGTCCTGGCTGGCAGCAGAACCTGGACTCTTCATTCCTCATACTTGTGGGGAAATAAAAGATTTCTTCAGCTGCATCCACAGCTTCCCAGCAAAACTCTGTTGTGTAAATAATGCTGCACCTCCCATCAGTTGTACCCCTGTGCTGCTCTTTGAGAAATACTTCAAAAATACCTCACAGAGCCTTGGGAATGCTGCACTGGGGAATGGCAGCAGTGTTGGGATTTCTGCACGGGGGAATGGCAGCAGTGTTGGGAATGCTGCAGTGGGGAATGGCAGCAGTGTTGGGAATGTTGCAGAATGGAATGTTGCAGGTTTTGGGAATGTTGCAGTATGGAATGTTTCAGTTTTTGGGAATGCTGCAGTGGGGAATGGCAGGAGTTCTTGGGATTTCTGCAGTGTGGAATGGCAGCAGTGTTTGGGAACGTTGCAGTGGGGAATGCTGCAATGTTGGGAATGCTGCAATGTTTGGAACATTGTGGTGTTGGGAACAGTGTTGGGAACATTGCAGTATTGGGAATGTTACATTATGGAACGTTGCAGTGTTGGGAACGTTGCAGTGTTGGGAACGTTGCAGTGTTGGGAACGTTGCAGTGTTGGGAACGTTGCAGTGTTGGGAGCACTGTTGGGAATGTTGCCCTTTGGAACGCTGCAGTATGGAATGTTGCAGTGTTGGGAATGCTGCAATGTTTGGAACACTGCGGTGTTGGGAACATTGCAGTATTGGGAATGTTGCATTATGGAATGTTGCAGTGCTGGGAACGTTGCAGTGTTGGGAGCACTGTTGGGAACACTGCAGTGCTGGGAACACTGCAGTGCTGGGAACATTGCAGTGTGGAACATTGCAGTGTTGGGAACGTTGCAGTGTTGGGAGCACTGTTGGGAACGTTGCTGTTTGGAACGTTGCAGTATGGAATGTTGCAGTGTTGGGAGTGTTGCAGTGCTGGGAACATTGCAGTGTGGAACATTGCAGTGTTGGGAACGTTGCAGTGTTGGGACCAGGTCTGGGAACGTTGCAGCGCTAACATCTCCCCTGTCTCCAGCCCAGGAAAACAACGTATCCCCTGAAATCCCCCGGGATTAGGCCCAACACGGGCAGGCATGGCTCCACGTCGGGCACGCTGAGGAGCCGCCCCCTGCCCCTGGAGAAGGAGCCCAGCAAGATCAGCTTCTGCAGGAACACCG
>VZSU01001681.1:211125-226407 GCA_013398715.1 Nesospiza acunhae | reverse complement strand
TCACCGAGGCCGAGCAGGAGACGGCGGCGTCGGCCCCCACCTCCCCCAACACCCCCTCAACGCCGCCCGTGTCGGCCTCCTCCGAGTTCAGCGTCTTCCTAGACATTGAACTCAACAGTTCTTACGGTAAATAACAACTTTTTATGGGTTAACAATCGTGGGTGCTGTCCCTCGGGCTTCCCAAATGTACTCTGTGTGTGTGTGTGTGTCAGGATTTTAAAAAAATAAATTGCAAAATGTGAAGTAATTAAATTAATTCCCAGCATGAGTATAATTCTCCAGTTCAGGAGTGTTTTACACAGGAAATTCTCATTCAGGTTTACAGCAGATAAACTTGGGGTTTTTTCTGATCTCTCAGGTTATTCAGGCATTTGTTATGTGCTACAGTGCAGTGGTTCTCTCTGGAAGTGGTTTAATGGATTTTTTTATTTCCCAGGTAACAACAGCATCTTCGCTCCTGTGAATTTGCCTCAGTCGAGTGAGTGTTGGAACTCTGTTAAATTTTAACTCTGCCTTCCCTGGGTTCAGGAGAGCTCAGTGGGGATTAAAATCTGAAATCTGGGATGAGAATGTGGGCTGCATTCAGAAGGGCTCCTTTTAGATCAGATGTCCAGTAAAGAATGTAAAGCATAAAACTTAAACTGCTGGTTTAGTTTGGGTTGGGGTTTTATCTGCAGGCTCTCACATGATTTTCCTTCTATTTTGAATGTCCTTAATGATTGTTTTGTTTGACTAAAGCTACAAATAAAGCAACTTGATAATTTCCTAATTCCACGTAGTGAAAATAACTGCTCTGTTGCTGGGAAGGAAGAAACACATTTTGTACCACAGCTGTGAGGGATATCCTGCATTCACCTGGGGTTTCAGCTGTTCTCTTTATTTATTCCACACACATTTTTTAAAATATGATTAATTTAATCTCCAGCTGGAGAGCACAGGCCTGATGTAGACACAGAGCTCACTGCACTCCTAAGAGGAAAAGGAAAGGTGTGACAGAAATCACCAACACAAGTCAGGGGTTGTGTTGTGTTTTAATTTGAGGATTTTTTTCCTCCCTCTGTAAGAAGTCACTTGGAGTTCCCTGGATTTATTTTCTCGTCTCTCAGCATTGCCTGCAGACTGCTGATGTGCCTTTTTTTGATAGTGGACATAGGAGAACACTTTGCGAGGCCTAGATCTGATTAAAGCAGTGAATTAAAGGATTTCATGCTGCTGAAGTTACTGGTTCATGTTGCTGTGGAGCACAAAGATCTTACTTGAGTTGCTTTGAGTTTGGCTTGATATTCCAGAATATGTTCCTCAGATATTGCACAAGGAGTAAAAGATCTGCTCTTCCCTCTCCAGAGACTTTCTTCAGCTCTTGGGGGAGCTTCCCTAAACTGAGTGATGAGCCTCAGAACCCTCCTCCACTTCCTCCACGAAAAAAGATGGATCAGGATGCTTCCAATGCTAAGGTATTGCTGTCCTGGATTGAATAACTGTGGTGATAAATTGGGGAATATCTAGAATCATTTCTCTTGGAAAAGACCTTGAAGATTGTCAAGTTCAACCATTGGTCCAAACAGGGCTCTGTCAGTCTAAAAGACTTTGAGATGCAGAGCTCCAGTTTCCTGGTATTAAGTTTTGGATTCCCAGTGTCCAAACCCTGCTAGGAATTTCAGGAACAGAGTGTTCACATTCCCATCAGGGGTACAGCTACTGTGCTTCTGACAGCGCCACTAGCAGAGGGCAGGAGAATTCCTCATCTGAATGAAGACTGCTCTTTATCCAAATATCTGGACAAGGGAAATGGCTTTAAACTGAAGGAGAGTAGGTTTAGATGGGATGTTGGGAATTGGGAATTCCTGGCTGGGAGGGCGGGGAGGCCTTGGCACAGGGTGCCCAGAGAAGCTGTGGCTGCCCCTGGCCATGCCCAAGGTCAGGTTGGACAGGGCATGGAGCAGCCCGGGATAGTTGGAGGTGGGGGAGGAATGGGATGGGATTTAAGTTCTCTTCCAACCCAAACCATTCCGTGCTCTCCATTTCTTACACCTCCTTTTTCTGCACCGCAGGGAAATGCCAAGTCGGATGACGATCCTCCAGCAATCCCACCTCGGCAGCCGCCGCCTCCAAAGATCCAACCTCGCGTTCCTGCTTACACCGCCCCGCTGGAGCAGCCCCTGCCAGCACCCCCTCCCCGCGGGTGCTGCGCCGCTGCTGCGTCCTCAGCGCCAGCCACAACAACCTGGCACAGCCGCCCGTGCCCCCCGTGCCGCCCCGGCACAACTCCAGCCCCCAGCTGCCCAAACTGCCACCAAAGACTTACAAAAGGGAGCTCTCCCACCCTCCTTTGCACAGACTGTCTTTGCTAGAAAATGCAGAAACTCCTCAATGACCTTAGCCATAGTAGTCATTGACACTGGAATACTGTTTGTAAAGTTCCTCTTTTTTTTTTTTTTAATTTATTCAGAAAAAAAAAAGGCAGTGTATTTTAGTATTTTCACAAATTATGCTCTTAAAGTGCTGCTGATCAAAAAAAAAAGGTTTTAATTGGAAAAATTCAGACTACACACATTCCAGCCTGTGTGGTTGGACAGCATTACCCTCAGGTGAGCAGCAGCATTGCCTTGGTTCACATCCTCAGTGCCGACCGTTCTGCCAGGACACAAAATAGACCTTTTGTACTGTAAACTACACTAAGTGAATTCAAACTGACATCATTTAATTGCACTGAGCCAAAAAAAAAAAAGGTGCGTCTGTGGAATTTTTTTTCAAATTTGAGCACTAGTGGCCTTTTTTTTAAATTAATGACACCCAGCAGTGGGATGATCAAACAACACAAGGATACGGAGCGTCACAGATTCAAAACCTCTGACCACTTGCCTTGAGGTTCCTGAGTGACAGCTCCTGTTCTGGAATATTCTCATGCCATGTCTTAATTGCCATTGATTTGCTGCTGAAGACAAAGAAAAAAAATAGGTTGAAATCTAAATACCAAAATATTCCTTTGGTCTTGGTTCTTTGGAGAAAGGATGAAGGAGGAGTACCCATCTCAGATATTGGGGAGGATCCTGAGTACTTCACGTGCATCCTGTTCAGATGTGCCTTTTTTGTTTTGATAGGCAAAGGTGTCTTAAGCTAAAGAGTTTGTCTGCTGTTATGGAGAACAAAGCTATGCGCCTGTACAATTGTTTATATTGTATATTTACAGATATGCTAATGACGTGTATAAATTGAAGTTGACTTCGAGGCCTATAACACAGTCTGCTACTCCTGGGACTGGATCCGGCCAGCAGCATTTCCTCTGGCTCGGGACAGTCCTGCCTTCCAGACCTAATAACTCCCTCTAGATCTACACTTAACTCGTGAATCCACTTTGGAAATTGGTAGCATTAAACCAGCAAACACTTAAAGCTTTATTAAACTTTTTAAACTGATAAATGAATGGAACTTTTCTTTGCCAGTAGAACAGCCATGTTTGAACTGGTGTGAGAGTGAGTCTGTTTTACTGGTAGTTCTGTAGCAGCATTATTAAAGTGGCCTTCACAAGCCACATTTTATTTACTGGTTTGTGGCCTTTTACTGTGCTTTGTATCAGAGTTCTTAACAAGATTAATAAATCACCCCAGTCTTAATTTTTAAGAGCTTGAGCAGTGCGTGTTCCTTGCAAGGACAAGGTTGGGAATTGCATTTTTGATAATACAAAATGCCCAGATTTTCCATGCTGCTGGTCTCACTTTGGCTCATCCCAGGCTTCCAAATCACACTCCAGCTTCTCATCCGTCTGCCTAAGCTGCTCCCATTGTCTTGGGCATTCCATTTGGAAAATTCTCCTTCTTGGAAAGGAGATAGGACTGAAGAGGGATGTTAATTAGAAATCCCCTGAGCTGGAAGGGATCCATCAGGAGTCCAATTCCTGGCCCGGCACAGGATCATACCAAGAACCCCCCAGTTTTCTCCTCCTCCCAATTTCAGATGTATTTTTCCATCTGTTTCTTGAACACTTTTTTACTGCCTGTCCCCTCCATGCTCCTTCCATGAGGAAGAAGAGAGGGTTGGAATCCATTCACGCATTTTATAGGAGACCTGCTTCATTTTGCTAAAAAAAGTTCAAGAAGTCTCAAATTTGAGATGTATGGACTGGGAGTGCAGGTAGGAAATGGAGGATGACTTGGAAAAGTGGAATTCTTTCTTAGATTCTTTGTATTAACTCTTTTGAAGTCCCCATCAGGAGCTATTGCTAAACAAGGAATAATATTTTTTCAGACTTTTCTGTGTTGTTGAAGAGGAAAAAATTCTCTGCCCCATTTTAGAAAATACAGATGTCAGCTTTATGCCTTCCTGTAGAAGTGCTTATGTCAGAAGCATTTTGAATATTCCACAGTAAAATATATCATAATATGGCCATGGAAAGTGGTCAAAGGCAGTGAGATTCCCACCAGCATGGTTCAAGAAAGCAATAAATAACATTTCAGTTACTTCATAATTACAGGGGTAGGTAAAAAGAACAACAAAAAAAAAAAACTGCTGGAAGGGGAAAATGTGAAGTTTGGGTTTGAAGTTGGTTCATGTGGGAAAAGGCAATTCCCTCAGAAAACTTCTTCCCAAGGGAAGTCTGCTGACCACCAAGAGGCCTCACAATGCTCTAAAAGAAATTAAGAAATAAAGTAATAAAAAAACTTCTACATATCCAAGGGGGGGAGAAAAAAATCTAAAACCTTTGCATTTCAAGATGTCAACACAGAATCAACTCATATTGAGTTGCTTTGTTAAAACCTTTTCTGAGAGTTTATTAAAACCTTTTCGTAGGTTTTTAAAGACCTTTTTGTAGGCTAAATCCTTTTCTGTAGGTTTATTAAAACCTTTTTCATAGGTTTTTGAAGACCTTCATAGGTTTATTAACCTTTTCGCAGGTTTACTAAGACCTTTTTGTACATTTATTAAGACCTTTTTAAAGTTTATTTTAATGCATTTTTGTATGTTATTAGGACCTTTTTTGTAGACTTACTAAGATTTTTGTAGGTTTATTAAAACTTTTTGGTAAGTTTATTAAGACCTTTTTCAAGTTGCGCGAGGGCGGTTTGTAACAAAACCTTCAGGAGGGCTCAGGCTGGAGCGGGTCGGGAGGGATGAGGGAGCGGCTCCCTCAGGGCCGCGGCTGCCGGAATCCTGGAATGAATTCCGGCTGGACACGGCTGCCGGAATCCTGTAATCATTCCGCGTGGAAAAGGCTCCGTGTCCATGGTTCACAGCCTCTCCAGCCGCCCAGAGCGGGCGGGCAGGAGACCGGCGCCTGCCCCCTCGCCCGCCGCCACGTCCTGGAGCTGGGCGCGGGCACCGGCGCCGTCGGCATCATGGCAGCCACGCTGGGGTGAGCGGATTCCCTGCCCGGCGCTGTCTGCTCCCTCAGACCCTTTGGATTCCTTTAAACCCTGTTTTCTGTGCTGTGCGGAGTGTCCCCTGCCTTCGCGTTACTCCCTAACCACGTGTGTGTGTTACAGGGCGAACGTGACGGTCACAGACCTGGAGGAGCTGCAGGAGCTGTTGCTGGTCAATATTGAGAATAACAAGCACCTGGTCACAGGGTCCGTCCGAGCCAAGGTACTGAAATGGTTTGTATGAGCCTTTATTTAATGTCTCTGTTCAGCTTTAACGGGGATTCTGGGTTCAGATTGAAAAAGAGTCGGTTTAGATGGGATATAGGGAATTGGGAATTCCTGGCTGGGAGGGTGGGGAGATCCTGGCACAAGTGCCCAAAGAAGCTGTGGCTGCCCCTGGCAGTGCCCAAGGCCGGGCTGGACAGGGCTTGGAGCAGCCTGGGATAGTGGAAGGTGTCCCTGCCATGGCAGGGGGAGGAATGGGATGGGATTTAAGTTCCCTTCCCACCCAAACCAGTTTGGGATTCTGTGATTCTGCACTGCCTTCATTAAATTGCTAAATAATTTCAAGTACCGCTGTGAGAAGGAAACGTATATGAGAACACAGTAGTTAACTTCGTGCTCAGTCCTTTAGTATGTGTTATTACTAACATTTCTTTTAACTTTTTTTTGGTATTTTCTTGTTTGTTCTTTTTAGGGGTGAAGATGTAACAGAATTTCAGCCTCCCCCCGATTATATACTAATGGCTGATTGCATTTACTATGAGGAGGTAAATGAGCATTTTGCTAAACCCCTACAGAAAGGTTTCTTGGGAAGGGGGTGGGATCAGTGTGTTTAGTGTGAGAAGTGTTCAGATAAATATTGTGCTCATGTCACGGTCCCTGTGGTTTATAGGAATAGGTAGAACAAAACTGGAAAAGGCATTTTTAATAGATGTAAGGCCATTTGACATAGAACCAGAGACTATTTTTATGTTAAAAATCCCAATTTGAATGTTCGTTCCCCCCCTCTTTTTTTTTTTTTTTGTTTTTAACATTGGGAATGGTGAAGCAAAATGTGAACTGTTGAAATCATTGGTAAATGAAATTTAAAAGTGCTAAGTCTGCTATTTGGGTTCTCCTCGTGCTTTCCTTGGGAAGGCAAAAGGATAAATCCTGCCACAGCTGAGTGGTTGTTGCAGTCTGCCTCGTGTCCTCAGCTGGAGCTCGTAGGATGTGCACAGAGAGCTGCAGGAAAAGGGAAATAACCTGACAAACCCCGTGTCCTGGTGCCCTTCCAGTGGCTTTAATAGCCCCTGGCATTGAGTCCCTGCCTGTTGGTCCCATTTCCCTCCACTGTGGTCTGGATGTGAGCCATCCTCCAGGAATAATTGAGAAAACTCTCACTTCTGAAGCACGCTGAGGAGTACTCATTGTTGTGTGCCTCAAGGAAGTGCCCACTCAGCACTGTGGGCTGTTTCTGGCTTGGATTCCAGTTCAGTTTTCTTGGTCAGTCTGGGAAATTCTTCTCCTCTGAGTCCCCTTTTCTCCTCTCCTTCCCAGCTTTTCCCCCGTATTCTTCTTGTCCCAGTTAAAGCACTAAAAATAACCAGCAGAAAAGTGAAACTGGGAGGTTCTCTCTTGGGTGAAGACTTTAGCTAGAGGGTATTGCAGCCAGTGAAATGAACTTGAAATCCACGTGGGAAATGTTTAACCTTTTCTGGGCAGTCCTTGGAGCCCTTGCTGAAGACCCTGAAGGACCTGACAGGCCCTGACACTTGTGTCCTGTGCTGCTATGAACAGAGGACTATGGGGAAGAACCCTGAAATTGAGAGGAAATACTTTGAAGTAAGTGAGTTTTAAGCATATTTTCTTTCAGGCTGCTCCATTGAAAGTAGAGGGAAAGTACAAAGTTTTGCTCAGGAACTTAAAATTCTCTACTGAGTGATAGAGGTGCTTCTGAAAAAAATCCTTCTCTCTAATGAGAGCCCATTAATAAGTGTTTTAATTGAATATTCCAGGTGTATCTTGTGTGCAGGTGAGGAAAAGCAACACAGGGAACACCTGTGGGGATGATGGTCAGTGCAGATTTAACTCTGCACCTGTGGTGACTGCTGAGAAGCAGCTCTTGTGCAGGATTATATATAATAATCCTAATTTTGCACAAAAAGGGGGAAAGGGTGAGAACTGCAGTGGATTGGTAGGTGTTAATCACAGCACCTGTTTGCTAATTAGTGCCTCACATTGTGGTGGGGCCCTGGCAGTGAGGAGGGCTGTGCTCAGCTCTGCTGAGGTGCTGTTCCCACAATAAACTCAACAGGTGTTGGTGTTTCTGGCTGATTTCTCTGGTTTTTTGTGATTTATTTCCTTCCTTGCCAGGTTCAGCCAAGGCAATCTGAGCACAGCCCAGAGCTGATGCTGGGGGATTTTAGACTGGGTTTTTTTCTCTCCCTTTCAGCTGAGAGGGCTGGCAGACAGGCAGATGCTGTGGTTTGGCTTAGCATTTTAGGGATTGAAATAAAATCATGGATTCACAGAATCATTTAGCCTGGAAAAGTCCTCTGAGATCATCAAGTTCAACCATCCCCCAAGTACTGCCAAGGCCACCACTAAGCCATGTCCCCAAGTGCCACATCCACACATCTCTTAAATCCCTCCAGGAGTGTTTTACCACAAGCTTAAGTAGATTTTTCTGGAGTATTTCAGGTGTCTGTAGCTTTAAGTTACTGCTGGAGCAGTTTAAATGAGGGTGAAGTGCTGCATGGTGGGCAATGTCTGGAATGGTTGTGGAACTGTTCTTTGTGGAACAGCTGCTCCAGAGGGACTTTGAGCTGGAGAAGATTCCCCTGGATAGGCACGACGAGGAGTATCGGAGCGAGGACATCCACATCGTGAGCATCCACAGGAAGCAGATGGTAGGTGCACAGAATCCAGGAGGCTTTGGGTTGTTGGGAAGGGACCTTAAAGCTCATTTCACTCCACCCCCTGCCATGGGCAGGGACACTTTGCACTGGAATGGTTCGTGGCACCATTGGCAATTGCTGTCAGGAATTCCCAGAGCTGCTGTTTCCTTGGCCCAGTGTGAGCACTCCAAGGGTGAAGCTCCAAACTGACTGTGAAATTTGGGACCCTGTGGAACCACAGCCCTGCTGTACAAAGGAGCTGCTTTGCTCCCAAACCTGGTGCTCCAGCCCTCCTCTTCAGCACTACCTTTGAGCTTCACATTTCTCCTGCTTCCATGCACTGGTGGGGTGGGATATCCAAACTGGAGTTTAGAGGCTCCAAAGTAACAAAAATAAAATGCCTGGTGCTGCTTTTGGCGCCATGGGCTCTGCTGTGCCGCCCTCTCCCCAAAACCAGGCTCTAGTGATACTCAGCAGCTGCCAGGATTGCTTTGATCGTTTTGGGGTTAACTGATGAAGCGTGAAGAAAATATTTTGCATATTGTGCTGACACAACGTGCAGGCTCAGCTCTTGAACAAAACCAGGCCAGTTACAAATCTGTCATCTTTGTGAAAATCTCTTGACAGAATTCCCCATCGTGAGATCTTTGAGCACAGGATGTGTCCCCTGGCAGAGCTCTGGAGCAGCGGGGATGGGATAACAGCACAGAGGGACTGTCTGCGGTGTGCTTGTGACTCATCTGCACCGAGCAGCTTCTGGCTGGCCCGCTCGGCAGCTGAGGTGTCTGACAGCGCCTTCCGGCCGGACAGCTGCGGGCTGCCCGTGTCTGCGGCCCGGGGAGGCGGGGAATGGAGCCGGGGCGGCCCGGGCAGCGCGGGGGCTGTGCCGGTGCCTCTGCCGGGCGCTGCTGCGGGGGCGGCGCTGCCGAGCGCTCACCGAGCCCTTCCGAGGGCACCGCCGAGAGGGGAAAATGGGAGCGGCTCGAACGGCCGGTCAATAAAACTTTGGCACGGGAGTTGGGTTTCAGATGTGGGTTGTTCATTTATGCTGTGCTTCCTGTGTCAGTCCCTCCTGGGAGGGTCATACCAGGAGCTGGGGCTGTCCTGGTGGTGGTTCCTATGCAGATAAAACACCTGTGCAAAATCGTTCTGCCTTCTGTTTTCACCTGTGCTTTTCCAGTGCAAGGATCTGCAGAGTTCAAGTTGGACACCATCAGGTTATTCTGGTGAGCAGGTTCCTTGTGGCTGTCGGTGTTTCTGCTTCTTGGAGCTCAGTGGTGGCTTAGAGGAGGAATTTTGCTGGAATTCTCACTTTTCTGTGGTGGAAGCAGCTGTGGAAGTTGGGTCTGTGACAGAGGCACGAGTTACTGTGGCTGAGTTTTCTCTGAGAAGCTGGTGGGTTGGGAAGAGCTTTGTTTGCAGGCTCCCAGGAGTTTCCTGCACCTGCCCTGAGTTCAGGCTCCCTTTATCTCCAGTAAGAGAATTCCTTGCAAACTTCCCACATCCTAAACCACTGTCCTGGCTTGCCGAGCGATGATTAGCGAACACGAGAACTTAATTTGTCAAACCACACGTGTTATTTGTTACCTTGTTATGAAAAGAGCTCCTTAATTACCCAGTGGCCTGCAGGAAGGGATTTGCTGGAATATTTACACCAACGTGGCTTCCCAAGTGGAAGCTCTTATTGCAGAAAAATGAGGAAAAGACCCCCCCAAGTCCCAGCAGTGGTGAGGATGATGTCCCAAAGCACAAAGGGATGATGTCACACTGGGACACTCTGGCACCCTGCTTGGTGGTGGGCGTGATGCAAAGGGGAGCAGCCTTTCCCAAGGGTTTGGAGCTGATGGAATAATTGTATTTTATCTGCAGGATGTGTGGTATCAGCACTTCCTTTTGCACAGGGCTTGGATCTCTTCTTCAGAAGAAAAAGGGAAGAAGTTGTGCATTTTCTTCCCTGCTGGCTTGCTGCTCTGCTGTGCCCTCAGCTTTGGGCCTGTGTCACTCAGGTTGTGACTGTCCCTGAGTGACAGGGACCTCGTGGGAGGGGGCTGGGTGGTGTCACCCCCTGCGTCACCTCCTGTCACCGGCTGCACCCAGCAAGGGGGATGTAAAACCCAGCTGCTGCTGCTGCTCTGCAGCTGTGAGAGGAAACTGCTGCTAACCAGGGCAGCAGGGCAGGGCCCCCGTTCCCAGAGCCACCACGTGAAACTGCTGCTTTTTGGGGAGAAAAAAGGGCTTTGGGAAAGGGGATGACATCCTGCTGGGGCTCAGCTCCACCGTGCCTGAGAGGCTGCCTGCTCTGAACTAGGAGAGGGTGTGGAGCCCTCATGGAAAATGGGATGTGAGGGAGGTGGTGATCCTGCCTCTTGCCAACCTCTCTGTTCTCTCACCTGTCCTGTTTGTCCCAGTTGGACTTGTCCTGATTCCTTGGAGAGTTTTGGTGCCGCTTCTGTGGAACACAGGGGCCCTTTGGAGGCGTCTGGTTGTGACAGAGTTGGGCTCTGCCCAGCCTCTGGGGCACAGCAGGTGCTCAGGACCATTCCTGTCCCTGGCAGTCCCTCCTGCCATGCCAGCCCAAATCTGTCCCAGCTCTCCATGTAAGAGAGCTCACCCCTGGGCTCTGCCCCCAGGCTGGCTGTGGTGGGAACCAGCAGCACCAAATCCACCCCATCCAGCTGGGTGCCCACCCTGTGCCTCACCTTGCTGAGATTTGTCCTCACAAGAAAGAGCAGGAAACCTCCCTCTGCTGCTGCTGTGGGAGCTGGTTTAGTGTCACAGGCAGAGACATTTGGGAGTTTGAGGCGTTTGCCTGAAGTCATGCTTAAATTGTGGATAATTTCCTGGCGCGGCTCCAACACCAGCCCCAGCCATGGGAAACTGTGTGGGCTGTGGTGCAGAGGTCACGCGGGATTTTCCTGGGAGAGCTCCTGTGCTGGTTCAGCCCCCAGCCCTGGAGGGTGCTGTGCCCTGCCCTGTCCCTCTGGTGCCAGCAGTGGCAGTGCCACCGTCCCGTGGTGCCTCTGGGGCTCTGCTGGGCTGCTCACTGCTGGCTGTGGCAGCCAGGGGAGCTGTTCCAGCTCCACTTGGATCGAGGGCACGTGGTCCGGGAGGGAGCACAGTGATGATGCCAGCTCAGCATCAGCCACATCACTCACTGATGGCTTCTTGTCATGGTGTCAGGCGCAAACTGCAGAACCCTCCGTGCTCCTTGGGTATTTTTCCCTTTTCTAGGACAAGCAGGAGATGCAGGGTAGCTGCCAGGAGCAGTGCTTGTGTCCAGCTCTGGCCATCCATGAGTGATTCCTGGTGCTGCTGCAGAGCCCCTGGGACTGTGTGAGGCCAGGACCTGCTCCCACTCATCCCTCAGGGCTGGTGGCTTTGCTTGGGAAAGTGTTCTCCCCAGCTGTGTAATCGTTTTCCATGGCCTGTAGTCCTGGACGAATGGATTCTCCTCTTAGAAAATGCCACTTCTTGCCTGCAGCATTAAGGAAAAGGGTTTTTATTCCTGTGGCTCTGCTCCCCCCAGCTGCAGTGGGCTCCCAGTCCGTTAAACGGTGCCTTGCGTTGATTGTGTGGCTGCTGCTGCTGTTGTGCCACTTCCTGAGCCCCAGCCAAGGAGCAGACAGCTCAGTGACAACGGCAGGGTGACAGTCACTCAGCAGTTCAGTGACAGGAGGTCACATCTGGGGGCTCTCCCGTCCCTGCTGCACCTGCCCCACACCTCATGGGGCCCCTGGATGTGGGCAGTGTATGGAGGGCCTGGAGCAGGGGGAATGGCTTCCCACTGCCAGAGGCCAGGGTTAGTCTGGATGTTGGGGAGAAATTTTTGGCTGTGAGGGTGGGGCCCAGGCACAGGGTGCCCAGAGCAGCTGTGGCTGCCCCTGGATCCCTGGAGGTATCCAAGGCCACGTTGGACAGGGGTAGTGGAAGGTGTCCCTGTCCATAGCATGGAGTGGAACAAGATGAGCTTTGAGGTCCCTTCCACCCCAAGCCGTTCAGGAATTTCATGATTTCAAACCCCAGGTGTTTTGGCAGCCCAGCCTGGGGGGTGGGGACACTCCTTGGTGACAGTGGTGGTTGCATGTGGCTCCTTGGCCCAGCACTGCCCCACGAGTGCCTCTAGGGTGTGTGGGATGCCAGGAGAGGGATCCCAGCCTTCCCCTCCTGAAATGGTGTCAGTTTGATCTGCTTGCTGCTGGTGCAGTGTCCTGTCATCCAGGGGTGGGGAAGCCATGGGACCACAGTCTTGTAGTCTCCTTTCACATCCTGAAACAAAAAAAAGAAAGTTTCTTTTCTGAGGCCATGCAAACCATGAGGTTTGTGCAGCACAGGGGCCCTGGAGCTCCTGTTCCTGCACCCATGAGCAGCCAGAGCTGTGGTTTCCACCCCCAGGGAGTGACCAGGACCTCCAGGGTGATGGTGGCCCATGTTTGTGTCCAAGTTTGGTGTCTTCTTCTGAGGATCAGCTTCCCCCAGCCACCATCCTGTGTGAAGTGGAAGAAAGATGACAAGGAGCAGAGAAAGGGGTGGTCGAAATTCTGTCAAACTGTTTTGGCCTGTGGAAGCATTTTTGAAGGATGTTTCCAAAATTCCCCTGTGGGATGGTTGTTTGGGTCCAGCCCAGGTTTGCCATGGGAGGTTTCTCCCATCCATGAGAGTTTTGGGACCTCGTGCCCAGGCAGCACCTCCATCTTCAGCCCTGTAATTATCCTGTGCCAGTTATTCCTGCCCTCACCATTCCCCTGAGGAATGTGGGAGCAGCTGAGGGCTTATGGGGTGACTGGGATCAGGAGGTGAAACAGGGTTCCTGCTTTGGTGTGCCTGTTTCTTAATCCTCTTGTGCTCCTGGGTTTGCTTTCTCGGGGGTTTATAAAACAAGGAAATCTGTGAAACAGGAAAGGCTGTGGAAGTGAGAAGGCAGCAGTGGGCAGGAGGGAAGTGGGAGTGCCTTGGGGAAGCAGCCGGGCTGGGCTGTGGTCCCTGGGACCCTGCCAGCGCCAGGGGACGTGCAGGACAGCCCCGTGTCCAGCAGGGCGGGCAGGACGCGTGGCAGAGCCCTCTCCGTGCACGCTGCCATGAGTTCACCCATTTCCTTCCTCTCCCTGTGACCAGGAGGAAAAAAACCACATCTCTCCCTCTGGAGGAGGGTTTGCTCAGGGTGATGCAGCGCTGGCAGCCTTGAGGCCCCATCCGGGCCCGTCCCCATCCCGGCATGTCCATGTCCCTGTCCCTGTGTGTCCCCGGCCGTGCTGAGCCCGCGCTTCCCATTGTGCCCGAATCCTCTGACTCATCCGTCTCTGCTCCGCTCCACTGCCATCCCTGGCGCGTGGCAGCCACTGGCTCACGGCGTTTCTGTCCCCCTGGGGGGCAGCGATCGGTGTTTCTGTCCCCCTGGGGACAGCGATCAGTGTTTCTGTCCCCCTGGGGACACCGATCGGCTGCTTCTCCTCCCGCTCTGCTCTGCCAGTCCCGCCTCCAGCTCCGCACCAGCGCAATCCTGGCCCGACACCCTCGGAGCAGGCGCTCAAACCTCTCCGGTTTGGATCCCTGCATCCCCCGAGGGCAAACCGTGCCGCTGTGCCCGTGCCGGGGCTGGATGTCTCCCTGGCTGCTCCCTGCCTCTCCACACACATCCGTGCCCTCCTGCCAGCACCGGCTGCCGTGCCCAGAGTGCAGCACGGAGCCATTCCCGGTGCAGGAATGGGAATGTGCTCGGAAGCTGTGGATGAAGTTGGTAATGGTTTCTGTGGGTTTTGCTCCCCCTGCCCAGCCCAGCTGATGCCTGATGGGCACTGAGGGCTGGCAGAGCTGTATGGAGGAATGTTATCTACACTTCCATGTGGATTCCCAAGTTCCAGCCACCCTTGCTGAGTTCAGGATCCCATAGGATTCCTTAAATAATAATAATAAAAAACACCAAAAAACCCCAGAAATAACCTGGAACAGCTGCCCTCAGGCTGCTGCTTCACCCTGCTGAGCGTGTTTAGGTGCTAAATCCAGCATGGCTGGTTTGGGGGCAGGGCATCACTTTTTTTGGGAGTGCACCATTTTTGGGTGAATACATCAGTTTTGGGATGCTCATTTTAGGGAGAGCAGCATGGATTTGGATGTTGCTTCCCACAGCATTTTCTGGCACATGCAGGACCCTGAGACACCTGAGAGCTCTGGCAGGAGAGGAAGTGAAATGGGGTGGGACAGGTGGGCTCTATGAATCCCACAGGAGCTGGAAAGCTCCCACTGGAGCCAGGAGGTCCCCAGGGAAGCTGAGAGGATCCTGCCACCCGTGTCATGCCTGAGTCACTCCTGCAGGTCTGGCACACTCAGGAGTGTTTTGCACCCACCACCCCATGTCCTCCATCCCATCCAGGTGCCCAATTTCCTTTGGATTTGAGTGCAAGGAAGGAGTTAAGGAGCTACAGGCTTGTGTGGATTTGGGCCAGATATTTAAAGATCCAGGGCTGGCAAGGGAAAGGGAGGTGTGATACTCTCCAAACGCTCCCTGCAAACACCTCAGAGGCTCCCCTGCACTCCCGACGGCGGCTGCTGTGGAGAGGCACAAAATGCCTTGCTGCTATTTTTAGCTCTTCCACGGTGTCATTAGAATAATCTGGGATTGGAGAATGTTGCTGTGCAAAATTGCCTGCAAAGTAGAACTCGAAATGTGAAGGTTTGGGATGCTGCAGGATGGAGGTGGTGGGGATGGAGAGGACACATGGCAGTGGTCCAGTGGGAGCTGCCCAGGGAGCACCGGTGGTGACAGGGACAATCCGTGCTGCTGTGACACAGCAATTAATAGACGCGTCCTTAATTACATCCCAGGAGAGGGGGTTTAAATAGAGATGAGGCACCTGCCAGGGTGGGTTATCCAGGCCAACGGGACGTGCTCAGCCCTGGGCCAGTGCTGGGGACACTTTTGCAGCCTTGTCAGTGGTGCCACCAGGCTCCTCACCCTGTCCATGACAGTGTCCCCTCAGGGCAGCCCTTGCAAATGCTGTCTGGAGCCTGATGTGTTGGGAATAAAATACATCAGGAAGGGCTGAGCT
>VZSU01001681.1:195348-211072 GCA_013398715.1 Nesospiza acunhae | reverse complement strand
CTGAACTTGGACCAAACCAGCAGGAACTACACCCAGAAGTGGCTCCCTCTGACCTGGAGCTCATGCAGGAGTCACAGCCCTGGACACTGGCCCAGCTCACAGCCACCCTCAACCACCCTCAGGTCACCTGCCCTCATCCTCCTCCTCCTCCTTTGCCCCTTGGACAACTTGGCAAAGTCCAAAGCTAAACATTAGCTCAGGTGTGGGAGCAGCTGCCAGTGGTCAGTGTGCTGCCCTCAGCCTCCCCTGGCTGCTTGGACCTCGTCCCCTGTGACTCAGCCTCCACGTGTTTCTCCACCTCATTTAAGGCACAGCCTGGCCCTTCTGCAGCCCCTGGGGCCAACCATCATTCATTCACCTTCTACCCAATCTGTGCCTGGAAAAACTTCATCTCCATGGCACATCCTCCAAAGCCCTTCCTCATTGTTCTGCTGCCTGTGCACCCTCCAGGTCTCCTTGCCCTCCTCCTCCTTTCTATCCCAGGAGCTTCACCATCCCAAAATTATTTGATTTCATATCCCAATTGCAGCTTGGGTTCAGCCTGGCAAAACCTGCAAATCTGAAGTGTTGGGTTTTTCTTTGGTTTTTCTTTTTCTTCACTCTGTTTCTGGTAGGGTTTTGCTGGACCATCCTGAATTTGTGCTACCTCCACGCTGGGTCTTTTTGTTCTTCTTAGCAAACAAGACCATGGGAAAATTACTTGGGACCCTTGGGAGTGTGGCCAGGTTGGAGAACATCCTTTCAATCCCCAGCCATCCTCCTTGCCAGGTTGGAGGTGGACCAGAGCATCTTCCTCTGCAACCAGACATGAAACAGAGCTCAGAGGCTCATGGCAAACCCTGAGCAAGTGGAAATTAAGTCTTGGAGGCTGACTGGGACCCATGTGGGTGTTTGGAGTGGGGCCTTGGAAGCTGGTACCACAACCAAGCCAACTGGGAAAAAAGAGTCACCCCCAGCAGAGCAATGGCCACGAGCCCCAGACCACCTCCCCTCTCTCACTCCTTGGCCAGACACAGCTCCCTGCTCTCAGGTCTGTTTTTTGGAAATAAACCCCACTCAAGGCAGGGATGGCTCCTCCACCCCACCCACCCGTGCCGCGGCTTCCTTTGAGCGCCGGCGCAGCGCGGTCCTTGCGCGGTTAATGGGATTTGGCGGCTGCGACAGAAGGGCCTGTAGGGGATTAGGGCGAAGGGGAGGAATTACAGGCGGGGGCGGGAGCTGCCCTCGGGGTCTTTTGTCCCCGAGGATTATAGGCAGGGGCTGAGGACAGGGTTGGATGTTCAGGAATTGCAGTCGGTGTGGTGGTGGTTGGTGTGGTCGCTTTGTCACAGCGCCGTGGGTGGCGCCGGGGAAGGTGTGGGACAAGGGATTCACCCCCTCCATGGACAATCCTGCAGCTCTCCCCAGGCTGGAAATGAAGGATGCTCCAGGTGCCTTTGTGGGAAGGAGGCTGCTCTGTCCTCATCCAAACCCAGGGCTTGCCCAATGCACTGGACACAAACACCTAAAAAGTGTTAAACTAGCAAAAAAAAAAAAAAAAAAAAAAAAAAAAAAAAAAAAAACCAGCTTGATTGTGGGGCCAGCACTTGGGATTTTTGGTAATTCCCAGCTTGGGGAGGATGCTGGATCTGCTCCAAGTCATCTGGGAGCTGATAAACCAGCCAGAGCATGGTTTATTCAACCAAACCGAAATTCAGAAGCCAGTGTAGGTGAGAAAGCAACACAGGACAGTAGCTGGAAGTCACCAAGTCACCTCCCTGCTCAGAAACCAGGCATCCCCTGGATGAGGGGAATTCATGTCGAGGCAGTGTGGGAATTCCAGAGGCAAATCCTGGGGGCAAATCCCAAGGACTTGGTGAGGCAGCAGGAGGCTGCTCAGACCGTGTCACCCTTTATCTTGGCAGGGCACTGCCATCTCCTCCCATATTTATTTTGGGAGACTGGAGAGAGCACAGCTCGTCCTTGCAGCCACGCTGCTCTGCAGGACCCGAATCCATCTGGGAGAGCCGGGAGCTGCTCGGGGCAGCCGGAGCCGAGCGGGGCAAGTTGGAGCAGTCCGAGAACAGGAAATACCTGCTGCACCTCATGGCAGGGATTACGGGCGTGGCCAGGGGTGTGGGTGCCACGGACTGAGACATTCTGCTCCCAGACCCTGCTCCCAGACCCTGCTCCCAGACCCTGCTCCCAGATCCTGCTCCCAGACTCATGGCTTCAGCCATAAAAAAAGGAGGATGAGCGACCAAGGGATCAGGAGAAGTGCCCTTTGTACCATCACAGCCCAGGAGCTGTGGAAAGAGGCACCAGCCTGCCTGAGGATGGCCAGAAATCTCCTTTTCCACCCAAATCTCCTTTCCCAGCCCAATTCCCAGCTCACAGCCAATACCAACAGGTCTGGCAAAGCCAGGAATGTGATTTCACTCACGGAGAACCGGTGATTCCATGGGGGTGGGTGGCAGCATGAGGGGCTCTGAGCTCTGCTGTGGGTGCTGTGGTCAGCCTGACAATCTTTGGATGTTTCCAGCAGGAGAGCAGGGAGGTTTCACACTGCCCAAGGCGGTGCTCAGCGTCCACCGTGCAGGAGTTAATTGGGTTTTCTTTATGTTAATTGGAGGGGAAGTGAAGAATGCCCTTAATTAATTGGAGGGCGAATCAGCCGTGCAGAACGGGCCGGATTTACCAACCCATGCACAAAAATCCCGGCTCTCCCCCTTGCCATAGCAACGGGAAAACACGGGGGATTCTGCTCATTCAGCCAAAAATCCAGCTGGGACACCCTCCTGTGTTACCCTCACTGGTGAACAGGCCCTTCCCAGGGAAAATTAAGACTCCAAATAATTTCTTTTTGGGATTAAAAGACTCCTGGAGAGGTCTGGGTGCGTGGAATGGTTGGATTTACCTTGTGCTGAGGGGCCTTGGTGGGGTTTGATGGGACCTGTCTTGACTGGAGGCATCTTGTAAGATCCAGTGCTGAGCCCTGGGAAGGCTGTTTGTTCCAGGAGGGATGTGGTTCACTCCAGGTTCTCCCACCCCTCTTCCCAGCGTGACCTAAATCCGTCTGCATGTGAAGAGGGGTGGGACTAACATGTTCCCCTCTGCATAAATAATAATAAAACAATCTACCCTAAAAAAATAACACAATTCACTCTTGTGAATCAAACTTCGGGAGCAGGGAAAGGCTTTGGAGAGACCCCAGAGCTCGCCTCCGCAGCCGCTCCCAGTGGGAAATTAGATCTTTTCTCCTCTTCCATTCCAAGCCTGAAACATCCCTGCTGAGACAGCTGGTTCCACAGGTCCAAAAAAAAAAAACTCCCGTGTGAGTATGAAAATCGTATTGAAAAGAGCTGAAATTTAATTAGGTCACATCCTTGTGATCTGGTGATGCAAATCAGCACCTGGCACACCGAGGCTCTGCCTGGAAAATGTGACAGCGGTTAATGGGGAAAGCACGCCGGTGGGATTTCCCTCCCAGGCTGAACAGCTGGGGAAAACATCAGGAAAACTTTGTATCCCTCTGGATTGCTGTCAGCTGAACCCCTCCTGTGGGGCTGCTCCTAGCCTGGAGCAAAGCAGAGGCTCCCAGGCTGGGCTGTGGCGCGGGCGATGCTCGTGGGCATCAGGATGAAGTCAATCCCTGGATTGGCACTGCCATTCCCGCTGGAGCTTGCCCAGGGAGGCCAACGGGCACTGCCAGCCCCAGCTGTGGGATGTGGGTCAGTATTGACCCTCTGGTTCATCCACACCCCCTGTGGGTGCCATGGATTGATGAGTGGGTGCTGAAGTTCATGCTCCAGTTTGTGGTGCTGAGATTGACCCCCCAACATCTCCATGCTGGGGCTGGTCCCACCTTCTTTTTGTGGAGAAAACCCAATGTTTTATACATGCTGTTCAGGACTTGTCCTGGGTGTAAATCCATGGGGAGAGCTCCCCACAGGACCCTTGGCGGATTTCTCATGATTCCCCATATCTCTTGTTGCCTCTGGGATCAAGCAACTCTCCACTTCCCATTCTGCAAAATGAAAGGAAAACCTTCTCCCAGCCCCAGCAGCAGCTTTTCCACCACATTCCCGTGATCCAGCCTCCTGCAACCCCACTTGAGATGTCTCAGATACTTTACACACACTTCTAACTCTCAGTTTGGGAGGAGACAGACAGGCCACAGCTCCATTGCTTGGCAACAGATTTCCTTCCCAAAAATCCCACCCCAAACCCAAGTGTTATATATAATTCAGTGGGAAGGCCCACAGGCAACGCCCTGAGAATGCTGCTGGGGCAGCCTGAGCTGGAAGAGCTCTGTGGGGGGGATATTTTGGGAAGAGGGAAGTTGGTGCCGGGAAGACACAGCTGGGAGATGGGGAGGTGTTCCCAAGGGTTTGCACTCATGTAAAGAAAGGGCAGAAATGCCCAAATCCAGTTCCTGAGTCTCCCACAAACCAAGAGAGGATGATGTGTCTGCCCAAAAAATCACATGGCAGCACTTGGAGCCACATCAGAGCCTTCTTTTTCATGCCATGAGCCCCCAGCAGCCCAGAGAAGCTGTGGCTGCCCCTGGATCCCTGGAAGGGTCCAAGACCACTTTGCACAGGGTTTGGAGCAAGCTGGGATGGTGGAAGGTGTCCCTGCCCAAGGCAGGGAGTTGGAACTGATGAGCTTTGAAGTTCCTTCAAAACCAAACCATTCTGGGATTCTGTAACGTGTGGTATCATTGGGTTTATCTGATCCATAAAATCTGGGATTCATTCAACACAAAAAGAGATAAACCTTTCCATTTATTTATCCATATATAAATACATATGAATCTTTGCAATTGGAGCCAGTAGCAGTCTTTGGGGTTTTTTCCCCCTTTCCCTGAGCTCACCCCCAGCACAGAAATAGATTCAGATCCAATTTAAATCCACATTTAAAGGCATTTCCATCCAGCTCCAGGCCTGAGCACGGCCCCACGCATGGACCGCAGCCAGGCTGAGCGTGTTGGATGTTGGCTGTGCTGCAGAAACATCATCCCATTCTTCTTTCCAAGAGCTCCAAGCTGACAAAGCAGCTGGCCTGGAAAGATGCTCAGGGAGCTCCAGCCCTGGATCACCCAGCCCTGGCAGCTGGGAAGAGCTGCTGGTCCTCCTGCTCCAGTTGGCCTTTTCCAGCTTTATTTTGAGGGAGCAGCACAGATCCCACCAAAGCTCAAGGAGAAGTTTGGGACCTGCTGGAGGATGCCAAATCCCCAGCCTGCTGCTTCTCCTGGGTAATGGATCCTGCAAACCAACACAACACGTGCATCCCCCTCCCAGCCCAGACAAGGCCTTTGCCAGCGCAAGCAATGCCAGCACAGCTGGAGTCTGGATTTCCTTGTGTATTTGGGAAGCAGCTTCTTATCTTGCATTAATTGCTTTGTTAATTACCCTCATCCCCCTCACAGCGTCTCTAGGGGAGTGCCGATGATGCGCTCGTTGGCCACGCCGGATCACCGGGGTTTTTTTCCCAAGCCCGTTTATTTATTAGCTGGAATTACCTCCCAAACTAACAGGATTGAATATTTTTGTTCCGCTTGGCCAAGACTTTATAGACCGTGGAGGGGCAGAAATCGCTGCCACACACCCACAACACGGGCAGAGGCACCGAGGTCGGGGACGGGACAGCCGGATCGGCATCCCAATCCCAAAGGGACCTGGGCAAGGAGCAGCTTGCGCATCGTTTCTCCCCCGTGCTGCTCCCAAAATCCCGGCTGCTGGCACTGAGCTGACTCCAGCCTCGCTGTATGTGCACGTACATTCCTTGGCCATGCGATCAGACCGGAAAAGATTGCCTTCAGCCCGGGAACCGCAGCGGGAAGGAGGCTGGGAAGAGCTGTGCAGTCAGCGGGGCGGGAGCGCTGCAGCCTCCAGAAAAGCTGCAGTAACACTTTTTTTTTTTTCTAGGAGACGTGGTGCTAAAAGAGGAACCGCTGCGGGACGCGCGGATGGAAAGGCTGCGATGGGTGTGGGGGGGGGAAGTGCTGTTATTTTGGCGAAGTCCCTTTTTCCTCACGCAGATCTCCTCACGGGAGGACTTTGTGCAGCACCAGCCCTGTGTGTGAGGCCGAGCCCCTCGCGGGGTCCCGCTCCCAGAGTGGGCCAGGGACCGCTCCCACCGGCACGGCCGAGTCACAGAGGGCCCGAGAGCAGCTCCCCCCGCCGAACTGGCTCCCCGGCCCAAAGCACATTCCAGGTGGGAACCGCAGCCCGATCCAAGCACCATCCCCACGCTCCTACCACGTGTCTGGAGGGCAGCAGAGTCCCAGCCCTCACAGGGAGTCTTGCTCCAGCCCCCAAGCCTTGTGTTCCTGATCCCGCTCTGCTCCCACCAAACAGCCCCCTGAGCTGCTTTTGGGGAGATCAGCATCCCCAAAACAGCACCAGCCCCCGACCATCAGGAATTTTGGCAACACCAGCGTGGCCGAGCGATGGTGTCACAGCTCCAAGCACGGGGTGTTCAGGCAGGAACGAGTTCTGTGCTTTGCCGAGCAGCCCCGGAGCGGGCTGGGATGCTCGGGAACTACAGCAGGAGCGGGGCTGAGCGGGTTGGGATGCTCGGGAGCTGTGCAGGAGCGGGCTGAGCAGGCTGGGATGCTCAGGATGTGCGGCAGGAACGGGCTGGGATGCTCGGGAGCTGTGCAGGAGCGGGCTGAGCAGGCTGGGATGCTCAGGATCTACGGAAGGACCAGGACTGAGCGGGCTGGGATGCTCGGGAGCTGTGCAGGAGCAATCTAGGATGCTCAGGATCTGCAGCGGGGCTGAGGCCCCGGTTCCCCCGGGACGGACCCGGCCTTCCCTGCTCCAACAGCCCAACTGCGGGCGAGGAGCGCGTCAGTCACTCACCGGTGCCGCACCGGGATTTGCATAATTCCAATTATGTTTCCAAAACGGGGAACAGGCTCTGACAACAACTCTGCAGTGCCTCGAACAGAGAAGATGGAAAATCGTTGTCTCGGACCCGATGGCCCCGCAAGCGCCTTCCGCTGGCACCGAGTCAGCGGCGGGATTGCGGCGTGGGAAAGGATGCGGCAATCCGGGCTTTGCCATCGAAATCAATGGATGTAAACGTGCTTGAGGAAGAACGAGCCTTCCCCCGGGGCTGCTCTGCCTCTCTGTCCTCTTGTCCCTTCATCCTCCATCCCCTGCCTCCCCTAGGGCCATCCCAGCTATCACAGCTTCTGCCTTTCCCAGTCTTCCCCTCTACCTGGAGGCAAAAGAAAAGCGGGAATGACGGAGCCGGCAGTGAGTGCCGTTGGTGTGTTGAGCCATCGCTGCCCAGGAGGATATTTAATCTCCGTGAGTCACCTCTGCCTCCCTATCTGCCACCTGCAGGGGCTCCGGCCTGAACTGCAGCTTTGGGAAGGGGCTGCCCCGGAGCTGCGGCTGTCCCCGAGCCTTCCCCGCTGCCGCCGCGCACAATTTGGGCAGCCTGGGAATGCCGGGGAGTTGGCAGATGTTAAACGAGTCCACCGACGCCATGCCTTAAACAGCACCTGGTTTCCCGGGGCGGGTGCTGGGAGGTGGGACAGAGCCCAGGAGGAAGCTGCGGGTGCCCCGAGCCTCCTGCGCAGACTGCGGAACTGGCGGCAAAACACTCCGGCTCTGGTGTTTAATTGCCCGCGGTTAATTGGCAGCCCAAGGGAGGAGGAAGCTGCAAGGAGAGACGTCAATTCATAAATCCTCAAGTGTTGGGAAGCTCCAGATTTTACGAAGGCCCGAAAGCAGCCCGGCTGCTGAATAATGCATCAGGCTGCCGAGAAATTGGCAAACACCGGAACCAGTTAATCCACAGATCCCTCTCGGATGCCAGCACTCCTCCAGTGACAACGTGATTAACCAGTTTCACTACTGGGAGAGCTTCCGGGAGCTGGAGAGCCTGCAGAAGGCAATGAGGAGCTGGGAGCCCCTTCTCCCCCACGGCAGAGCGGGGCTGGGGGGACCCTGGAATGGTGAGGGGTGAAAAAGTGAGTGTGGCATTAGAGCACGAGGTTCCAGGCTTTGACCTGGGACCATGGGTCAGGGTAACCCACAGATAACTCCAAACAAGGTGGAAAAGCTGCAGCTCATCCTGGTGGGGAGATGCATCCCCTGTCAAAAATCATCAAAATGGCCGTGCTGAAATGAAAAGCTGGGAGGTTATGGTGCTGTGGTTAAAAGTGTAACCTCACATCCAGGGGAAAACGAAGAGCAGGATTTCTCAGTGAGGCATCAGCCAAACAGGCAGGGCAGGAGCAGATCCTGAGATTGCAGGCAGTGTTCCTTAAAGGAGAACAGACCTCTGCCCTACTCCCTGCAACATTCCCAGCTCTCCCTAAAGAGGCCAGAGCGCTGCAGCCAACATGGCCAGGAGCAGATCCAAGGCAGAGCTGCAGGCGCAGCCCGGGAGCATCACCGGAGCCCAGCCTGGATGGTGACCCTGGCTCTCAAGTGCCGCACAGAATGTTTGGAGGCAAGGGCTGGAGGATTCTGGATTCATTAACAGGTCCAAGGCTGTAAGATGAGCCAGAGATCCAGGGACAGCTTGTTGGCAGCCATTCAGCTCCTTCCACAACACAGCACCAGGGGCCAGTGGCTTCCACAGCAGCCCTTGCTGAGCTTGGCTCTTCTTCCAGCCAGCAGATGCCAGGGGAGATCATCCCAAACCTTCGTGTCAGGCAGAAGGAGCCACCCAGCACACCAGCAGTGTCTGTCCTGCTGCTGGCCCTCACCTCCCTACCCAGTTGCTTCTATTTTCAGTGCTGATCAGAGTCATCACAGCCCAAAAAACTAATTCTATTGAAAATATGAGTAGCTCCAGTATATACAGGATGGAATTTGAACACTTCACAGACATTCTTTGGAGGCAGAGGTAAAGCCAGCTCCCTGCGGGCCTGCCAAAGCTCCCTCTTGGCGGTGTGAGGCAGGTGCTGGGGTTGGTTCCAGCCAGGGCAGCAGCCTGAAAGCCACAAAAACATGATAGGAAAAGCTTCCTGGAGAGCTGGGTCAGTTCCAGCCTAATCCAGCCCCTGTGGGGAAAGGCATCCTGGCAGATGCTGAGCTAATGGGATAACTGTGGGCACATCCCACCCCAGGGCTGGGTGGTGGTGGGAATGCGCAGCCACGGGGTCCTGCTGCTCCACAGGAGCCCCTTCCTTCCAAGGGGAAAATGCACAACACTCCTCAAGGCAAAAAGAACAAATATCAGCAGCACAGGGACTTTGCAATCCCACGTTCCACTCCCAAAGTGCAAAGTCTCCCTTGGAGCAGGCACAGGGTGCTGCCCAGTTAGGAGCTGTCAGCACCAGGCCCGGCAGAGCCTGGAACTCCCAGCCTTCATGGAATGAGCTCCTTCCCCAGGAGCAGCTTTTCAGGAATGGCAGAGGCATTTTGGGGCTGCACTGGCACTGGGTGCTTCCCTCTGCTCCTCTCTGTCCCCTGCAGTGACGATCCAGGCAGGTGTCTTCCATGGGATGGGAATTGCTGGAGCTCAGCCACAAAAAAAGCAACGTGGTCTTCTCAAAAAGCCAGGATAATCCTGGGAAATTGCTTCCCTTGCTTCTGAGGTCTCCCAGCCAGCCCACCCATGTTCTGCTCTCCTGTAACTACAGAGGCTGCTTGAGGTTCTCCCCTTTTCCCCCAAAATTTGAAATAAAAGTGCATTCTCACAGGACAGCTCAAGAACCATTGGATTCTTGCAGAATCATTGATTCTTGCAGCGTTTGCTGCAGCTTTCCTCAGGTTTTCATGCCTTGCATTGATGAGAGAGAAAACCTCCCCTCCTGCTCCATCAGAAACTTCAGATGAAGCCAGTGCCTGGTCCATGCATGGAAAATCAAACAAGGAATCCATTCTAGGCACAAGAATGGGGATCATTTTAGGACTTCACAACATTGTAAAAATCACAGAATGGTTCAAGCTGGAACCTTAAAACTCATCCAGTGCCACACCAGCCATGGGCAGGGACACCTTCCACTGTCCCAGGCTGCTCCAAGCCCATCCAACCCAGCCTTGGGCACTTCCAGGGATCCAGGGGCAGCCACAGCTGCTCTGGGCACCCTGTGCCAGGGCCTCCCCATCTTCCCAGCCAGGAATTCAGGCTCTTTTCTACACCTTGGCTCCCTCCTCTTCTCTGTTTAACCACCAAAGGAGTTTTCACCACTGAAAATCAGCTGGAGCACCAGGATCCTGTACAGATCCAGGAGCTGTTGGTGGCACCCCTGGGGTTTGCTCTCACCTGAAAATTCCTAAGGAAAACAAAGTGTTCTAAGTGCTACCAATTTCCAAGCATCACCAATTTCCATCTCACAGGACACCCATTAAACCCTGTTGAAGCATTTTTCCTAACTAAAGCTGTCTTGGAAGATGCAACTAAAAAAAACAGGAACAGAGGAGTGAAGTGTAGCCTCTGGAAGGGAAAACTTGAGGCAAAACAGGGCCCAGAGCCTGTTAAACCACTGTGAGACTCAGCAGTGAGTCACATCTTGACTTTTTTCCCCCTCCTTTCTTAAGGAGGCCAGAGATACCTGTTCTTAAGCAAGAGCAGAGGCACTTCCTGGAGAACCCCCAGCACAGCCCACTTCCCGCCTGTACGAACCACCCTGCACAGAGCTGCTGGGCTCTGACTCACCCTGCACCTTCCAGAGCTGACACAGGGTGCAAATTTGTGCTCTTGGGGTGCTGTCACTTTTGAAAGGGAGATGGATTGTGGCGCTCAGCTGGGCCTGAAGCCCTGAGAGCTTTTGCTCAGATGTAATTCTGAAACATGAGCGCATGCAGGACCTCAAAGAGGAACTGAGCAGTCAGCAGGGCTGACACTCACTCCCCAACAGCCCCTGGGAGCTGATGCTTCCCCACGAAGTTTATTTGAACTTGCAGAAAGCACCAAAGCTGAGGGGATTTCAGGTTGCCCACAGCGAGCTGTCAGGTTGGACAGATATTAGAAGCAAATCCAAGATAAAAGCACAGCCGTGTGTTAGAGGGAAGTCTGAGTCACAGAGCTCACACTGAGGCTGCTTCCACATCCACAGCAAGTTCTCTGCTCCTGGCAGTCCCTTTTGTCCCATTCCCAGAGCCCAGTGAGAAGGGACATCACCTCAGCTCCTCAGGCTCTCCCAGCCCTCGCGCCAGCTGCTATGACAACATTTTCAAAGCGAGACACATTCTTTTGGGAGGACTTGCATTAACAGGGATCATTTCCAATTAGGAATGGTGGGCAGAGTTTTTCCAAGGCCCGTCCATGAGGACAGGGCCCTGCTGGGGCTGAGTCACAGCGTGCTCCGGGCTCGCCGCGCTCCGATGGGGCGCGATAAGCGCCGGCATTTTGAAATGTGACTCACAGCAGCAGCCAGAGAGACACCGGTTCCCCTGCTTGTCTCCCAGCTCCGAGGAGTTTAATTAACTCAGAGTAACTTCATTTACACAGCCACACCCTGGTCTGACAGCCAGGCAGAGCCTGAACACCCTGGAAGGGGAAGGCTCCTGCACCCACCTGGCTGGATAATCATGGAATCACGGAATGGTTTGGGTGGGAAGGGACCTCAAAGCTCAGCTCGTTCCACAGGCAGGGGTGCTGCTCACTAGAGCAGGTAATGATGCTCCTGAGCATTCCCAAAGCTTTGCAGCAAGGAGGCAGTTCCAGGGCTGACACCTGGCCTGGCACCTGCAGCTGTGGGAGCAGCCTCGGAGCAGAGCCCTGGCCGTGCCCTCTGCCAGCAGAGCTCTGGCTGTGACCCCCTGCCTGTCCCAGGGCATGGCAGCTGTCACAGGATCCATATCCCGCTGCTCCCCAGCCCCCCCGCAGCCCCAGCACCTGCCCAAGTCCTTTTATCAGCTCACTCGAGTCCTACTCAGGCACCAGCGAGTCCCAACGTCACATCTGTCACTCCACAAGCACCCCTAGTCACTCATCAGCCCCTTTGTCCATCCCTGTGTTCCACACTGGCCTCGTGCTGCCCTTTCCAGGGAATTTCGTGCCTGGAACACAGCAGGGACAGCCCCTCCCTGCCCTCACCTTCCCCAGATAGGTGGGGCTGGCACCGAGGCTGGAGAACCCTGACAATAAATTTTGCTCAAGTGGGAATACTAAAGCAGCATCCTCCTTTTCCATTTTCTCATCTAATTCTCAATGGAATTACAGCCAGGCTTCCAATCTGGGAGATCCAGAACAGAGCCCTCTTTATGCCAGCACAGCGCCTGACTCCGGCACCAGATTGCCCCTTTCTGCTTCTCTGATAATTCAATACAAGTAACATACCAGGAGAGCTCCGCTGTATAATTGCTTTATTTTCTGCTTATTAGTTCTTTACCAACACTACAGCCATATTGAGAACACAAAATTCCTGGGAACTTCAGTCAGGGAGATCACAGGCCACAAACTCAGTCACTTGGTCGGACACGATTGAACGCCATTCAAAACTTACTCCATAAATTCACACGAACACAAATCGATGCACTTGGAATTCCAGACTGGTTTGTTTGGTACAGAATTCCCACGTTATCCTACTGACAGCCACTCCCTCGTGCCGAGGTCCAGCTACAGCCTGGAAAGGACGTGTTGGAAGTGAAACCTGTGGGGTTTTGTTCGGTGGCCACGGCCGTTTATTTCTGACGGCTCTGCCACACGTTCCAGTAACTTTTTCTCCCCCATCTCTTCCTCCCCACTCCCCCCCCACCCAAAAAAAATTTTTAAAAATCCAGAAGCAAAAGCAATTTCCTTTCACCTACAAAACAGAATTACAAAGTTACTTCTAAGGGGATACAAAATTGCAAAATCAACTTAATGAAAAGGCTGCCCCAGCGCTTGGAAACACAGGAAACCAACTCAGACAAAAAATGAAGGTATTGAAGTTTTCATGTTGACTGAGAATAGGTTTAAGAAAGTTCAAGAACCATTAATAGAGCTTCAAGTTTTCCAGTTTAGGCATTTACTTTGTGCTTGGCTATTTTATTGATGCTCCAGAAGAAAACAGTAACCATATTGTTGTAATTTTAAGTTTTTATACCACCACACTGTTCATTAAGTTACAGCAACAGGAAAAGAAAAAATAAAAGCTAGAAAATAGAGCAATGATATTCCAATGGCAAAAAGCCTTGGATTAAAATAAACTAATCTCACTTCCTCTTCTTTAGGGCTGAGATGGAAGAGTTATTTCTACATTAAGCTTCTGCAGACTCTCTACAATTCACAAAGTCCATCAATGCTCTATCTTCTAGCACCAAGAACCCATCCAGTCCCATTTGCAACCCACATCCAGAAAAGTCAGTTTTTTTGGAACCATACTCTAAATGGACTTTGAAGTGCTCCAAAGCATTGGATTTCAGAAGTGAACTCAGGATTTTTATCTTCCCATACATCTTTGGTAAGAGCTCCATGTACAAGGTACTCAGCATGCAGAGTCACCACTGCAGCAATGTAGTGTAATGCCCCTAATTCCATGTAAAACTTATATTCTTGGAAAGAGAACACAATTAAGGAAAAAATGGAAAATAAAAGCCATTTTCTTCTGGTTTTGTAGCATACATTCCTAGAATTCCCCAACGAAGTTTTAACTCCTTGAGGAAATCTGAAGTTAATCCTTAAGGCTGAATAAGAACCAGCTGCTTTAATAGTTTGTGCACCCAGCATTAATTAATACTTGATTGAGTTTTTATGCAAATACTCGCTCTGGGTGGGGTTTTTGATTGGCCAGTCCCAGCTACAGGCTGTGACATGGCTAACGAGCTGCTTTGCCCTTTAAGAACTAATTATGGAAGTTTACATTCAGCGTCGATTCTCTCTCTCTCTCCCCTCCCCGCTCTCATGAGCAGCTCCTCAATGGGCCTCAGACATCCAACACAGTTCCCTTTGCTACAGAGCCGCGGCAGCCCCGGGACACGGGAGGAGGCTCCAGCCGGGCTTGGAAAACCAAAGCAAGCAGTGATTTCCTCAAAATGGCCATTCCTGATGTCAGAAACCCCGGGCTCGAGCAGAGCTCGGCTCGGAACTCGCCCCTTCGCAAGGCTCCAGCATGGAAAAAGAACAATAATAATAATACTAACAACAATTTCCTTCTGTCTGTTGGAAAGAAACAGGAATCCTTTCAAGGTTTAGGTGTCTCCAGCTGCCTTGAGATGGAAGCAAGAGGCAAGTCAGAGCTGGACTTTTGCCAAAACATCTGATTTAAAGTCAAACTCATTGCAACATTTTATTGCTGCATCTGCTGGAAAGAGCCTCGGCCCGAGGACCGACACCAAGGAGTAAAAAAGCTGCAACTAAACCTCATTTAAGACAAAAAACCTGCCCCGTGCCTGCCCTGGAACTACAGCATGCCTTGTTTGCTGTGTGGTGTGGGGAGCTGGTTTTGCATCCCTCCTCATGCATGATGTATGGGTCAGAACTTCCCAGCTGACATTCCAAAGCAGTTCTTACATTTCCCAGCGCCCGACACGCACTTTGAACACGTTACAGTGGAATTCCCACTCCCTGCCACTGCAGGCAAGAATTCCCCTCGTTAGCCTGAGCCGTGGAGCCAGACTGAGTCACTGTTTAGTTACAGATTAACAGAACTTTAAAAAAAAAAAAAAAAAGTCCTTAATATAAAAAGACAGACTGCAGTTTGATTTTAAGCAACAATTTTCAGTTTACTAGATGAAGTCGACCTAGCAACATATCCTGCAAGAATGCAAAAAAGTAGCAATCTACAGCAAAGTGAGAGAAGAGAGAGAAGAAAAATATATATAATCAAAAAAGTAGATCCAGAAAGCATACACTGAAAATGGATCCCCTCCCCCAACATCCCCCAAAACAATCAAACCAGCAAAGGGCTAACGAGAGGAAAAAGGAAAAAAAAAAACCAAAAAAAAAAGTTACTTAGCAAGTCTATAATGTGTCCTTCCCCTGTTTGCTGGAAGTCTGCCATAGCATCTAGTGCCTGTGTTCGTGTCACATTCGGAGGTTAGAGCATCCTAACGCCAAGCAGGAGGAGTTAGAACAGGAATCCAGCCAAGGGTGCAGGAGGAAAGGGTGGCAACTGGAGAAAGGTGATCATAATCCTATGGATGCGGTTTTGTTTTTACTTTTCAGTAGAGAATCATTCTTCTGGAAAGCCACGTGGGTTATTTTAATTTTTGTTTCTTTTTTTTGTTTTGTTTGTTTAAAATTTTTTTTGTTTTATTTCTTTAATTCTTTGTAGACTAAATAGTTCCTCTCCCATTAGGATTTATAATTGGACGTTAACCACGTCAGCCCTTCGTAGAGTCCATCCCCCGTCGTGGCACAGGAGGGCTGCACATACCAATTCCTATCCCTGATCCGGGTCAGGCCCAGTTTCTCCTGGATCTCGTGGGGTTTCATGGCGTCGGGCAGGTCCTGCTTGTTGGCGAAGATGAGGATGATGGCGTCCCGCATCTCCCGGTCGTTGATGATGCGGTGCAGCTCCTGCCGCGCCTCGTCGATGCGGTCGCGGTCGGCGCAGTCCACCACGAAGATGAGCCCCTGCGTGCCCGTGTAGTAGTGCCGCCACAGGGGCCGGATCTTGTCCTGGCCGCCCACGTCCCACACGTTGAACTTGACGTTCTTGTAGGTGACGGTCTCCACGTTGAAGCCCACGGTGGGGATGGTGGTCACCGACTGCCCCAGCTTCAGCTTGTACAGGATCGTGGTCTTGCCGGCCGCGTCCAGCCCCAGCATCAGGATCCGCATCTCCTTGTTCCCGAAGATCTTGGACAGCACCTTGCCCATCTCGGCGGCATCCAAGGGAGGG
>VZSU01001681.1:184358-194917 GCA_013398715.1 Nesospiza acunhae | reverse complement strand
GGGAGCGGCCGGGGCAGAGGGAGGTGTCCCTGCCATGGGCCGGGCCGGGCCGTGAGGGCCCTTCCAGCCCCACCGCCCGTGATTCAGCGCTGCCTCATCGGGTCCGTGACTCCTCCTTGTCTCGGGTCACTGCCAGCGATTCCGGCGGGTGAAACTCCGCGGATCAGCGCCCGGGACACCCCGCGGCGGCCGGGGCACGTCCCTGCCCTGTGCCCCACCCCGCCCCGGGGCCGTGCCGGGGACCGGGACACGGGAACGCTGCCAGGGACACGGGGGCGCTGCCACGGACCCCGGCGCGGTGCCAGCTGCTCCTCCCGGCCGGGGCTCGGGTGCCCAGCCGGGTCCTGTGGGTGCCGGCCTGTGTTGGTGGCTGCTCCTGAGTTCGGGGAGTGAATGGGGGAAGCGGCACCTGGAACACAAATCCCACAAAAACGTGGAATTATTGACTGGTGCCGGTTGGAAGGGACCTTACAGCCCATCCGCTCCCACCCCTGCCATGGGCAGGGACACCTCCCACGGGGATGGATGCACTTGGTCACTTTGGGGTCTCCTGCTGGAGAGCACGGTGTGCATTCCCTTGAGGTTGTGTAGGATTGACTTCACTCTGTCTTCCCATTCCCTCCAAAAACACAGAACTGTGGGTTGATTTCTATGGTTGATGTCCTGGTAAGTGGAAAGCAATCCCTCTTGGAGCTGCCAAGGGAACGTTTTGGTGTCTTTAGGAGAATGGGAGGTCTCCTGGACTGCAGAATTAATAAGGGATCAATTACTAAGGGATCTTCTCTCTGGCCAGCAGGGACGGGAAGGGCTGGAGCTGTGCAGGGAGGTTTAGCTTGGAGATAGGGAAAGGTTCTTCCCCTGCAGGGCCAGGGGTTGGATCCATGGTCCCTGGGGGTCCCTTCCAGCTCAGGATTTTCCGTGATTCTGTGAAGTCAGGAGGAGTTTTTGAGGAAGGCTTTGCTCTTTCCTGCAGCGAGCCAAGAGGGAGGATGCCAAGGCAAACACAGCGTCCATGGCCTCTGGTGAGAGGCTGTGCCAGGGCACGGCCTGCTGACCCCAGGGCTCAGCAGTGTCCCTGCCTGGCCGGGCACTGCCAGAGTTCACCTCTGCTGATTAAACCAGCAGATAATGCTGCTAATCATCACCCTGGGTTGGGATTTCCAGCAAGCCCTGATCCTGCTGGATGCAGCTGGCTCAGTCTCCTCTCTCACTAGCATGGGGTATTTATCTAAACAGAGAGCTGAATACTTGCAGGGCTAAAATTCCCACCAGGCTGTGGATACTGGTGGGTTTTCACTCAGCTCTGCTCAGTGTGACCATTTCTGTGCTGCTGAGTTCATTTGGGCAGGCACCACGAGCCCACAAGGGTTACAACAGCAGAGAAAGGTGATGTCAGGAGCTTTGAGGTCCTTCCTTTGCCCATGAGCTGGAATCTGTCGTTCTCCCCTCAGCCTCAGAGCAGCTTTCTGTGCTGTCAGGAAATGACTTTTGGTGCTTTTGTTCTGACAGTGTAGAGCGCTGAGGGGAGGGTGTGACCGTGCTGAGGTTGTTCTGCTTTCCTTTGTAAGAGCTGAGAGGCTCCTTTGGGGCTTTCTCCCAGGACCCAGCAGGTCAGGAGCCTGGATCTCAGGGATTAGGTGAGAGTAAAGCACAGGTGCTGGAACACGGGGTGGGGTCTGGGGGCTGTGTCACCCCCCTCAGGGTACCATGAAACTCCATGGAATGAGCACCTGCAGGGTCGGGAAGTTCCCTTTCCATCATCTGCTCCCCACTTTGCACCCAGCCCTGCTGTTCCTCAGGTCTCTCCTCTTGAATCTTGGCTTTTGTTTACTTTGTTGAAGACTGCATTGTCCATCATCCCCGGGGATTGGGTGCAAATAGGGCTTGGCCTGTTTTGGCTTTGCCCATTTCACCTGGCAAAGAGCTTCTCTGAACTCCTTCTGTTCTTTCCCTCCTGGAAAAGCGATGGGACCTGTGCAGCACCTGGGAGTTTCTCTGAGCTGCTCCTGCCCTGGAGCCCTGTGGAGATCAGACCCTCCCAGTGCCCCCTGCTCCAATCCCCTTTATGCCTCTGCCTGCTAATGATACCTCAGGTTCAGCTTTTCTATTTTTCAGATCCTGCGCTGCTTTAGTGGGTGGGTCTGAGCTTCACATGATGGGATGGTGAGCTCTGTGCACAGAGCAGGGAGACAAAACAATTCCTGCTCCAGCTGGGCACCAAGGACAAATGACCCAAATCTCAGCCCCCCAAATCTCAGCCCAGGAGCACAAACACCGTGGGCTGGAGAGAGAAAAACAAGCAGGGTGGGACTGCAGGGGCTAAAGCTGGAATGGGACAATGAACTGCAAGATGCAAATGGAGCAGAACTGATCCAAGGGAGAGACCCCGTGCCCGGCCGTGCATTTTGGGGCCATTTTGGTTCATCTTGGGTTCAGCCCTGGCTGGGCTCTGGTGCTGCCCAAGGTGGATCCATGGAGGAGATGCTTTGAATCAATCCCTGCTTTATTCTGGAACTCCATCCAGCCTCTGCTCTAGGGCAGCCTGCACAAGGCATCTCTCCTTTCCCAGGATCCCTGGCAGGGCCTGTGGCTAAGTTGAGCTGCTCTGGGCTGTGGTTGCAGCTTCTGCCTCTGGGTGACACTGAGAGCACCCAAAACTGATCTTCCCATGATCATCCATGGCTCCAAACCTGCCAGAGGGGAATGATGAGCTGCCCTGCTTCGCACAGAAACCTCCCACTGATGGGGAGATGTGGTTACGTGCCCTGGGCAGCTCAGGTTGGACGGGACCACAGTGGGGTCACCTGGTGCCACCCCCTGCTCCAGCAGGGCCAGCACAGGGCGCAGGATCATGCCCAGCTGGTTCTGGAATGCCCCCAGGATTGCAGACTGCTCTCTGGGCAATCTGTTCCAGTGCCTGGTCACTGCACAGTAACAAGCTCTTCCTCAGAAGAGAAATGGGATTCACTCAAATGCTTTTCCACCTGTGCTGGGATTCATTCCCAAGGATCCTCCCTGCCCTTCGGGAAAACTTCCCAACCTCACCAGGGGAAGATTTGCCGTGGCCTGGCTGTGCTTTTAAAGGAAGCATTACTGCTCTTGAGGAGGGCAGATAGCAAGGAGACATTTGAGCACTCAGCACTTTGGGTAGTTCAGATCTCAGATTAGTCACTGATAAACTCAGCGCAGCCAGTCCTGGCAGCTCACGGTTCCCAGTCCCATGGGGAATGGGGAGAAGCTGGAGACAGAGCACCACCTACTTTTGGAACGTTTTAGTGGAGTCCTGGTGGTTTCCGTGAGTGCACGGGAGGGAGGGTAAACAGGAACAAATGGAAATAACTTCAGAAAAGCAAAAAAGGCTTTGCTGTCTGAGGGATCCCACTGCTGTGTCCCTGCAGAGCCTCTGGGAGAGCCCAGCCTTTAAATGGGAATTTGTTTGCAAAGACAGGCCCTTATTTTTAACATGAGGTGGAAATTTGTCACCACGGATGAAGTGTGATGGTCTGAGCAAAGCAGGTTCTTCACCTCAGGATGGATATAAATCTGTGTTTACAGATGGGCCTGTAACACCCTCAGGGAAAGGAATGCACCTCTGGGCACTGTCTACTCCGTATAGCTCAGCCTTACCCTGCTGACTGATTTTCAAGGTAAAATACACCAAAAAAAGCACTCAAAAGACCCAAATATGTTCTAAATTACCTGAAAAATGTGATGTCTTATGAGAGGTTCAGTTTCACACACCTGCTTGAGAATTAAAACCCTTCTCAGGTCCTTGGCAACCCCCAGTGAGTTACTGGGTAGCCTGCAGGAGTTAAATATTTCAAAAGTGAGTTAAATATTTTAAAACTGATTTAAATGTTTTAAAAGTAAGTTGGATGTTTTAAAAGTAGGTTAAATGTTTTAAAAGTAAGCTGAACACTTTAAAAGTGAGGTGAGTGTTTTAAAAGTGAGGTGAGTGTTTTAAAAGTGAGGTGAGTGTTTTAAAAGCCAGCAGTGGCTGATGCTGTGGCAGTGGGTGGGGTGTCCTGTGTACCTGCTGAGGATTTACAGCCCAGAGGGTAAAAAGCAATCGTGGTTATAAAGCAATTAGGGGTTACAGCCTGGAGAGAAGGGCAGCAAATACTTGTGGGATCTTGTGGTGGCTCAGCTGGGCCTGGCTGCTCCTTATCTTTCCTTATCTTTCCTTATTCAGAAGGAACCTCTGGGCAGTGCAGGTACCAAGGTTTGCATTTATTATTTTCCATGGATTTGCAGGCTGTGGTTCCATGCTCTGCCCTCCACCAGAGGTCCAGGTGCTGTCACAGCAACGTGAAACACCAAATTAACCAAACCTTGAGGAAATTGATGCTCATCAATCAAAGAATTTTTATCTGTTTGAATATAAATCAAATTCCAATCACTGCGGACCATCAGGTCAAACCTGTTTTGAGGGGGTGCAGCCCATCTTACCCTGCTTCCCTCTTGACAGAGATGGGAAAAGCCTTTGTTCACTGATCCTTCAAAGACCTTTGTGGCTTTCCAAGGAAGGAAAAGGGAATATAATAACAGCTCTGGCTTTAATATCTGTGTTAGATAAATTCTGCTGTTGTGAAAACAAATTACATCCTCGATACAACAATGGCATTCCAGGGGTAGATTTGTCATGGAGATATCTGACACAATGGGCCAAGTGTTCTGTGCTGGGGTGAGTCAGGGAGAGAAGCCTTTCCCAGAGCACTTGGCCCTGCTCCTGCCTCCCTGTGGGCAGGGAGGGGTGGGGATGGTTCCCATGGATGTCTCAGCCCTGCTTCCTGTGATTTTGGGTGCAGCAGCAGCTGGGATTGGCAGGAAGCTGAACCTGAAACCTGCAAAGGTGTGTGTGTGTGCTGCAGGCAGTGGCATCAGAGACATCCCATCCTGTTAAGGAGTGGAGGTGGGAAGGGGTGTTGGGGAAAATGGGAATTTGTTTGGAAAGACAGGCCCTTATTTTTAAGAGCAACTGAAGCCACTCTGAGGTGGAAATTTGTCACCACAGATGGAATTTGATTGAGCAAAAAATATCCTGTCTGCAGCAGGTCTCTGTGAGCCCCAGTGCGCTGAAATGATGCCTTGAGGATCCTGAAAAGCCAATAAAATCCCACAGGTATCATCAGGAAAATCCCTGTCCTGGTCTCCAGCCCCCTGTGGAAGTGAGGAAGAAATCCTCAGAGCCCCTGGCAGGGCCTGAAGGGGCTCCAGGAGAGCTGCAGAGGGACTGGGGACAAGGGATGGAGGGACAGGACACAGGGAATGGCTCCCAGTGCCAGAGGGCAGGGATGGATGGGAGATTGGTAATTGGGAATTCTTAATTCAGAGGGTGGTGAGGTATTGCAAACAGGCTTTCAATATATAAATCTACTCCCTGTAACCACCCTCAGGGAAAGAAATGCACCTCTGGGCACTATCTACTCCATATAGTTCTGTCTTACACTGCTGATTGATTTTCAAGGTAAAATACCTCAAAAAAAGCACTGTTGGATGGCCCAGAATCCCTGGAAGTGTCCAAGACCAGGCTGAACATTGGGGCTTGGATCAGCCTGGGACAGTGGGAGGTGTCCCTGCCCATGGAAAGGGGGTGGAATGGGATGAGATTTAAGCTCCCTTCCCACACAAATCTTTCAGATATTCCATGATTCCAGAATATTTAGGGGTTTGTAATATATCTTAAGTACAGATCCCCTAATCTTTAGGGGTTTGTATATATCTTAAGTACATCAAAATGTCTCTACAGGTGCTATTGGCAAAGCTGGCTCCTCCTTTCCCGGGGTGTTCTCAGGAGCAGAGGGAGGAAATGAAGAGGGGGTGGATAATGCCTGACCAAACCTTCACATGCCACAGTCCTGGATCACCACCATGGCAACACCAGCCTGAAAAATCCTGAAGCCTTAACGAGAGGAATAATTTGAGGCCTGTGGTGGGATTTTGGGGTGTCCCGTGCAGGGCCAGGAGCTGGACTCCATGATCCTTCTGGATCCCTTCAGCCCAGGGTGTTGTGTGGTTCTGTTCCGTGCCTCTGTAGTAGCCTGGCCCTTGGAAGGAGGAGTTTTGGAGCTCAGTGGGATCCCCGGGCTGGTTATTTGTGGGGCTGGAGCCTGGCTTAGCCCTGACTGTGCACAAAACTCCCGCGGGGAGCTCAGCGGCATCCTGGGGCAGCTGCTCCCGCTGGGCTGGGCGGGTCCAGCGGCTCCGGGATGAGCTCCGGAGGGCAGGGCAGGGATGCGGGATGAGCTCCGGAGGGCAGGGTGGATGAGATGAGCTCCGGAGGGCAGGGCTGGGCAGCCCCTGGGTTGCAGGATGAGCTCCGGAGGGCAGGGTGGATGAGGACAGGGTGGGTGGGATGAGCTCCGGAGGGCAGGGCAGGGATGCGGGATGAGCTCCGGAGGGCAGGGTGGATGAGATGAGCTCCGGAGGGCAGGGCTGGGCAGCCCCTGGGTTGCAGGATGAGCTCCGGAGGGCAGGGTGGATGAGATGAGCTCCGGAGGGCAGGGCTGGGCAGCCCCTGGGTTGCAGGATGAGCTCCGGAGGGCTGGGCAGCCCCCGGGCTCCAGGATGAGCTCCCGAGCTGTGCCCAGCCCCGAGGGGCTCATTTTCCATCTCAGCTGTTGCTTTGGTGCTGCCTAGCTCTGTCAGACCCTTGCTGTGCTTGGGCCCTCCTCAGGCTGCCAAGCCCCTTCCCATCACATTTTTTTCCCAGGAAATCATGTCGTTTCATGCCCCTGCTCTCCCAAATCCACCCTGCTGTGTCTTTTTCACACGAGGAAGAATCCCCGTGTCAGTGGCAGGAGAAGGGGTTACTGGATGCGCCCAGTGTTATTTCTGTGGGGATGGTTTGCCTTTCTCCCCTGTTTGTGGATGCCAGGCCCCCCTCTCCTCATGCCTTGACCCTTAAATCATTATCCTAATGCCTTTAGCAAAAACTCCAGCTGCCACCAACAGCTCTTCCTTAAGGAGATAAAAAGAGCCCACAACAAGGTCTGGGATCTCTCCCGTGCAGCCCTGACACCCTTAATGCTTCAGGCTTGTGCAGCACTGGGGAAAATCTTATTGTCCTTCTCGGAGATGGGATTGCCCTGTGGATTTTAGCCCTGGACTTTGCCCCAGTAGCTCGGGAGGGGCTGGAGGAAGTGCTCAGACACCTCGGAGTGGCTCTGGCAGGGCAGGAGGTGTGGCCCTCCCTGGGCAGGACACCCTTGCCTTGACCTCTGCGCTGGAGAAACACAACTCCATGAACCATCCACGGAGGAGAGGGAGCAGCCACTAATTCCCATGGGATACCTGGGGCAGGACGCTTTGGCAGAGGCAAAACACAGAGTTCAGATGAAAAATGCTCAGAGAATGAGTTCCTAAGCAGCAGCCTGTTAGGGCAAGGAATGGAAAAAACCAGGGAACTTCTGAATTTTATTCCTTGCCTTAGATTTTTGTTGTTTTTCTGTCCCTTGCCGAGAATCATTCAGCTCATTACACCTGCAGGGAGCAGGCTGCCCCTCAGACATTCTGCAAATCCTCCTGAGCTCTCTCTGGACACATCCCAGAGCGGGACCACGAACTTAAATTTTCAGCCTTACACCAGCACAACCTGCCCTGTCTAAAGCAAAGCATTGTACTGGATACTCAGCTAAATTGAAGAGCTAAATTTTGCTCCCTGTGCCTGCTGCTCCTCCCACGGCGCTGCTGCAGCCCTGAGGTGCTCCCGAGGCCGGAGGAGCCGCTCCAGGGCTGACGGGGAGCGGAGGCAGCGCAGGGAGCAGCCGGGCACGGTGGCTTGTGCCTGTAATCCAAGCTCCGGGGAGGCTGAGGCTGGCGGATCGCTGAGCCCGGGGGTTCTGGGCTGCCGTGCGCTGTGCCGAGCGGGCGTCCAAGCTAAGGCCGCCATCGATATGGTGGCCCTGGGGGAGCCGGGGGCCACCAGGTCGCCTAAGGAGGGGTGAACCGGCCCAGGTCGGAGACGGAGCAGGTCAAAGCTCCCGTGGCGGTCAGTAGCGGGACCGCGCCTGTGAACAGAGCCTGCAGCGCAGCCCGGGTGACAGGACGGGACCCAGCCTCTTTTTGCACCTCATCCCCTCGGACCCAGCCTCTTTTGGCACCTCATCCCTCAGACCCAGCCCATTTTGGCATCTCCCCTCGGACCCAGCCCCCTTTGTCAGCTCCCTCTCTGGCGGAGCAGCCACAACAGCGGGGAAAGGCAAAAGCGCTCCCAGGGATGCTTCTCCTCCTCGTCCTGAAGATGCCGCGCCAGCCTCGCCCACCCAGGCGCGCTCAGGTTTTGGTGGGATGTGTTGGGATCCCAGCAGATGTGATGTAAAACTGGGGAATGCCGGGTTCCTGTGCCGCCAGCAGGANNNNGAATTCCTGCCGTGTTTCTGGCAGAGAGTCAGTCCCACCCGTCCCTCACAGGCTGGGGAAGCTCGCAGGAGCCTCTCGTTACTCTGCTCTGCCCGGTATTCATTGTCACAGCCCATCGGTGTCCTCGGCTCTGAGCTTTCCACTCTCAGGACAACGCTGGCAAATCGGGGGAGCTTTGCTCCAGGAGTTTTCCAAGCAGGACATCCCCGGTGTGCTCTGTCCGGAGCTGTCCCGGGGACAGAGCTCCGGGCTCGGAATGAGAGCAGCACCCGGGTGTGCCTGCTCTGGCTCCGAACGGGGGTTTGGGCTTCCTCAGCAGCTCAGACCTCCTCAAAAACCATTCCTGTCTACGCAGGCCGTTTGGAACGGAAAGCAGAGGGAGCTCAAGGACGTTCCCTCGGTTCCCCACTGCCACTGTGTGGCCAAGCAGAGCTCGTACAGCACGGGTGGCAGGAATCTGCCGAATAGATCTGGATCTGGTGGTTTCTGGGATCCGAGTGCTGAAGTTGGGATTTTGGGCTGCGGTTGTTGTGCTGGTGGATGTTCAGTGTGGATATGGTGCTCCTGAGGGAGCCCCTGATCCTAAATCCCGCTGTGAATCTCTGGGAACAACGCCCAAACTGTGTAAGAAGTGAAGAATTTGGGTTTGTGCTAAAGATGGGGAGAGGGATCTCTGTCCTTGGCCTGGCTGCTTCCTCAGCAGGGAAAACTAATGCTGGGGATGGAGGGAAAGGGAAAACAGGAAGGGAAGGGGAAAGGGGAAAGAGAACGGGGAAGGAGAAGGGGTAAGGATGGGAAGAAGGGGAAGGGGTAAGGGAAAATGGGGAAGAAGATGAAAGCAGCAAAGGGGAAAGGGGAAGGTGGAAGGAGAGGAAGAAGAATGAGAAGGGATAAGGAAAAGAAGGGGGAAGAAAGGGAATGGAAAGGGAAATGGGGAAAGAAGGAGGACGAGAAAAGGGGGGGAAGGAAGGAGGAATGGGAAGGGGAAAAGAAAAGGGGAAAGGGGAAGGGAGGAGAAGGGGGAAAGGATAAAGGGAAGGAAGGAGAAGAAGGAGGAGGAAGAAGAGAAGGAGGAGAAGGAAATTAAGGAGAATAAGAAGGAGAAAGAGGAGGACGACCAGGCAGAGAAGAGGGTGGAAGAAGAGGAGAAGAAGGAGAAGGAGGAGGAGCAGTACAAACAGGAGGGAGGAGCGGGAACAGCAGAGGCAGCAGGAGGAGGAGGATCGGGAGGCGGAGCAGCAGCAGCAGGAGGAGCAGCAGCAGGAGGAGGAGCAGGAGGAGGGGCAGGAGCAGCGGCAGGCGGCTCGGGGGCGGAGCGGGGCGGCTCCACACAAACCGTACCGCTGTCGTCGCGGGCTGCGAGCGCCGGGCGCGGTGGCGCGCGCCTGTAATCCCAGCTGCCGGGGAGGCTGAGCCCGACGGATCGCTTGAGCCCAGGAGTTCTGGGCTGCCGTGCGCTGTGCCGAGCGGGCGTCCAAGCTAAGGCCGCCATCAATATGGTGACCCGCGGGGAGCTGCGGGACACCAGGTTGACTAAGGAGGGGTGAACCGGCCCAGGTCGGAGACGGAGCAGGTCAAAGCTCCCGTGGCGGTCAGTAGCGGGATCGCGCCTGTGAATAGCCACGCCAGCGTAGCCTGGGCAATACAGAGACACGCGGGCTCCCCTTTTGCCCCACAGCACTAACAACAAACCCCAAACCCCCCCCCCAAAAACCCTTTTTGCCCCAAATACCTACTCGCAAACACCGCCTCCTACTGGCCAAACACCGCAACAACGCAGCGCCGCTCAATCACTAAATTCACAGCTTCAAGCAAATTTTGAAGCCAAATCCGCCCTGAAATAATAAATGTGAACAAACATTCATGAAAGGGGTCTCGCTGATCCCTTAGCTGCCGGACACGGACACACGTGGGCTCCTTTGCACAGAGAGACGCGGGACCCTTTCCTGCCCCCCTCACCCCAGGACCCTTTTCCCACACACGGGACCCTCTCGCGCCCCTTTCTGTCCCTCTTTCGCCTCCCTCTCCCGGTGCCCGTTAGTCATACACAGACCCTTTTTTATCACCGCCGGAGTATTTTTTTTAATTCTTGGACCCTTTTCTGTCACTCCCGGACCGTTTTCTGTCACCGCCGCGCCCCGCTCGCCGCCCATCCCCTCAGCGCCCCCGCGCCCACAGCGCCTCCTGCTGGTCGTGTG
>VZSU01001681.1:136057-154169 GCA_013398715.1 Nesospiza acunhae | reverse complement strand
CAGCAGGAAGCCAAGAACAGCCCTGGGTGTGCACAGGATGAGCCTCTGGTGACACCAGCCGTGCCTGGGTGGTGGCAGAGCAAGGACACTGGTTCCAGTTAGCTCTGCGGCTGGCACTCGCAGCTTGGAGTCCTCTGCAGCCAAATCAAACCCTAAATCCCAGAACCAAACCCTAAGTCCCAAGATCAAACCCTAAATCCCAAGATCAAACCCTAAATCCCAAGATCAAACCCTAAATCCCAAGATCAAACCCTAAATCCCAGAACCAAACCCTAAATCCCAAGATCAAACCCTAAATTCTGTGCTTCCTGCTGTTTCACATGCTGCCTGCCCTGTGTGGCCCTGCCCTGGAATTCTGGGAGCACACAACCACTGCACCTCTGGGACATGGGAGAGAAGAGCTGTGAGGAGGAACCAGGCTCCTCTCTCTGACAGCCACCACCAGGTGCTTCCACACCCCTTCTGTACCCCATTTCCAGGGAACTGTCTGCCATACCTTGGCTTTTCAGAGTAGTTATGCTCAAACTGTACCCACTCGTTCTTGCTGATACAATAAATCCAGGCATCACCTGAAAACAAGCAAAATCCCAGATAAAACCTGGATTCTGTCAGTTCTGGAAGCTGCTGCAATATACAAATACTCTGGTGTAGCACATGCCATTTCTGTTCTTAGATAAATCAAGTATTTTAGGAAAATCCTTATAAAACATTGGCTCCTGTTTGACAACAGGTGTTTAATGTAACAGAGATTTATGGGGGTGAAGGTGGAGAATTGTAAAGCTGTCACCAATTGCAATCTGCACTTTTAGATACATTTTTAGAGCAGATCAATTGCTGGAAGTTCTGGGGTCTCCACAGTCTCAGCAACTCCTGCTCTGTGGAATGAGGAGCTGGAGGAATTTAGAAGGAATTCAAGGCAATCACTAAAGCTCCTGTGCAGAGCTGTTCCAGAGCACAAAGCCACCACCAAATCCCTCTGGAATGACTTACTCAGGGGCTGCTTGTTCGTGGTGAAGCCTCCAAAGAGGAAGAGGTGATCCGAGGAAATCGGCGTTAAGGAATGCCACGATCGGCCCACAGGGCAGATGCCTTGGGTGAGTCTGGATTGCAAAAAAAACACCCCAAATGACCATCAGGGACATCAAAATCCCTCTCTTTCCCCTGCCATGATTATTTCTCAGCTATCTGCATGATACTGCAGTGACCCAAGGACAATTTGAATTTCTTTAGACACAAGAATTTCACATGGATCGACTCTGAGCACCCACATTTCGTTCCACTCCCACGTGTCCAGGTTCAGGTAGTAGAAGTCGTTCATTCTGGACTCCTGCAAGAGAGCAGAGCGTGGCTCAAATCTCCAATTCCTGCTCAGCTCTGGGTTTCAGCACAGCTGAAGCAGGGCTGGCCTTACCCTGTATCTGCCTCCAAACACGTAGCCCCTGTTCCCAACCGTGGCGCAGGCGTGGGCGGCTCGAGGGGACGGGGTCTTCCCCTGGGAGGGGACAGGGACAGCACAGATCAGGCACCAGAGGACAAGAGAGCCTCAGCTCAACTCAGATTTAAAGCCAGCAAGGAACAGAGTGAAAAAAAAAAAAACTCCACAGCCAGTAAATCACCCTGTGTGCAGTTTTCTCATGGATGGAAGGTCAGAGAACTCATTAAAAATGGGGTTTTTTTCTTCCCTCTTCAAGTGTATAAATTTTGCTTTTAGCACAAGGTTCAGCCACAGAAGACAGACTGTAAATGAGACAGTGACATAATAAATCCTTGAATTCATAAATCAAGTGTCCAAGGCTAGGCTGGACAGTCTGGAGTGGCCTGGGCTAGTGGAAGGTGTCCCTGCCCATGGCAGGGTGGGACCGGAGGAGTTTTAAGGTCCCTTCCCACCCAAACCATTCTGGGATTCCATTAAACACCATTTCCATTTTTCTTGAGTTTCTGAACCACTTGAGACCTGTATGAAGCAATCAGAGCAATTCTTTGGCAATCTGGAGCTCCTTGTCTCACATTTCACTTCCTCCAACCCTGTGGCAACCCCAGCCCATTTCCCTCTTCCTGCACACTCCAAATGTGTGTGTTTGCAATTAGCAGTGTTTAATTATCTCCTGATCACAACTCAGCCTCCCAGGGACAGGAACCAAGCATGCCCTGGCACTGAGGGTGACAGCAAACCCCACTGCCCTGCAGCTGCAGCATCAACCAAAGCAAGCGACAGGAAAAAATGGACGAAGACAGATCAAAAGAAAAGGCAAATTTTCTCTCTTTGCAGAGTGGATCTGTGTAAATGAATGGTTTAAATTCATTTAGACAGATCCGCTGTCTAAATGAACACTCCTAAATACCATTACTGACTAAATACCAAGAACACTCCTAAATACCATCACTGAGCTGTGACTTCATGAAATGACAGCAAACCATTAATTACCGTAGTTATGGGCTGGCTCCAAGTGAAAGTTTCAAGGTCCAGAACGTGCACGTGGTCGTTCCATCCTCTAGGAAGACCTGAATTCTTAAAAAAAAAAAAAAACACCACAAACATAAAGAAGCAACAAGTGTTAACAGGCACCGATGAAATATTAAAAACTGAACATTAAATTATGTTATATAACTTAGAAGTTGAATATTAAATTATTGAAGAAACCAGGGTTCCTTACCCAAAACCCTTCCAGGGTTACTTACCCAAAAAGAAGTTTCATCGAATTCAAATGTTCCACGTTGCTTCCCTTCAGGAAAATAGCCATAGCCTCCAAAAAATATCAGCCTGCAGGAAAACACAGAGCAAGAGCTGTGAGAAATTCTGTTATTAGAAATATAAATATAATATAAATATAAACATAAATGCTGTGCTCAGAAAACCAGGGAAGCTCCTTTGGTTTTCCAGGAGAGGGCTCTGTTTGTTGCCCCACTGACCCTCCCACACCCTGAATCCCTCTGGAGCTGTTCCCAGCCTCAGGCTCCCAAGCTCTGCTCCACTTGCAGATCTCTGAGGCTGTCAGGGTGTGCAGCCTGGTCACTGCACTTTGGCCTTTGCCACGTTGTTCTCCTGGAGTTGAAGTGAGAATTACCCCCAAGTTTCACTTTTGGGGTTCAGGCTGTGTTAGGAACTGGCAGGGCTTTGCCAGGAATTCCTACAGGATTATGGAGTGCAGAGAACCTGCAGCACCTCATTAACCACCCACAGCTGCAGCCCTGCACAGATTCACATCTAAGCTGATGCTATCAGCTGTGCTAATGAGGAGCTCACTCCCCACATCAAGGAGCTGAAAAAGCAGCACTGAGGGCAATGCCACAGAACACGGAGCGTCCCCAGCTGAAGGGACACACAAGGGGTTCCCACCTCTCCTGAGTCTCTGCAGCAAATCCCACAGCAAATCCCCAAGTGGGAGCCCTCTCCATGGAGTGGCCAAGGCAGCACAAGAGTTAAACTCCAAAATCCCAAATGGTTTGGGTTTGAAGGGACCCTAAATCCCACCCAGTGCCACCCCAGCCATGGCAGGGACACCTCCCACTGTCCCAGGGTGCCCCAATGTCCAACCTGGCCTTGGGCACTGCCAGGGATCCAGGGGCAGCCACAGCTGCTCTGGCAATTCCAGCCCAGCCAGGAATTCCCAATTCCCAATCTCCCATCCATCCCTGCCCTCTGGCACTGGGAGCCATTCCCTGGCTCCTGTCCCTCCATGCCTTGTCCCCAGTCCCTCTGCAGCTCTCCTGGAGCCCCTTCAGGCCCTGCCAGGGGCTCTGAGCTCTCCCTGGAGCCTTCTCCTCCCCAGGGGAGCATTCCCAGCCAGCCCCAGGGTGAGGGAGGAGGAGGAGGGAGAAGCCAAGAGAGCAGGGCCTCTCTGGGGCCTCACCTGTTCTTGTGCACCCACACCCCCAGCTTGTCCTTGGACGAGGGGGGCGCCCCCTGGCACTCCACTCTCACCCACTGCAGCACTTTGTCCGTGGATCTGGCATTTAACATGTAGAACTGGGAAAATAAAGAGATTTTTTTAAACTCACATCATCAGCTTACAGCTTAAATCTGCTGTTAAAATAGCAGTTTTAAATTAACATGTGTTGGTATAGAAATAGTAATGAAAGTTCTTTTCCTAGCTGAAAAGTAGAGCACTGAAAGTATTTGCAACAAAAGATGGATTCACAAGTCAAAAAGTTGTGACCTCTTTCAGACTCAAACACCTTTTACAGCACTAACAGGGTTCTGGGCACTGAGCTTCAGCATTCAAAAGCCGATACAATTGTGGGATACAGGTGTGTACAGAGCACCATTGTCTTACAACTAAAAAATGGTTCAGAAGTTTGCAAAGTGACATTTTTTACAGGATTACTCCTCCTCTGCATTTATATAATTGTACAGGAAGAGAACCAGCTGCCACACTTATATACAGGAACTGAAATGAAAGAATGCCACAGCAGGAAGGGAAGAAATCAACCTTACAAATAAGGTTTGTTTCAAATTGTCTGCAAAAACTCCTTCCAACTCCTTCTAGTTTATATTTACATAAGAAATATGTGATCTTCTATTTAAATAGATAAACTACATATTTATATAGACCAAAACTATTTAATTTAAACCACTTTGCCAGACTCAGAAAAGATAATGAGTTAATTCTGGCTGAAGGGGTGGTGATGGCTCAGTGATCTTGGAGGACTTTTCCCACCTAAATGGTTTTGGGATTCTGGGATTGCCACAGACTCCAGGGAACAGAAACACTTCAAGCCACCCCACACCAGTTCCAGATCAGTTCCTGATATTATTCAGGCAACTCTGGCAACTCCCATCTTTTAAAATCAGCAAACTCAGAGGCAGGGACACAATCCAGTTGCTGAGGGGAATTGCACAAGGACAGAGCTGATGCCAGCTCGGGGTGTTCCTGCAGTGCTGTGAAGCTTCCAGGGCACAACCCCATGGGAAAGGATTATATTTTATGATTCTATTATTCTATCAGAAAGGCATTGCTGACCTTGTTGGTGTTGCCCCGGGCATGGTGCCCCCCGAAGAGATAAAGCACTCTGTCCACACACACGGCACAGCTGCCAGACATGGAGGGGGGAACATCTCCCTCAGTCTTGCTCTTCTTCCTGCAAAACCAGGCTGGGATCTTTCACCTGCCCCCAGTCAGCTGGGATGGGCTTATCTGGAGGGGTTGGATTACCACCGGTCCCTGTGGCTATTCAAGTCTGTTCTTCCCACCTTTTCAGATGTAACAATTCACAAAATGACTCTGTTATGATGGAGGGGTGGGGAAGAAGCGCTTTAATTAATACATGGGGTTTTTAGGGGTAGGAATCCCATCTGCCCAGCTCAGGAGTTTGGAATGCTCAGAATCCTCAGGCAGAGAGGATTCACCTGTGTAAACTGCAGGTTTCCACTTTGCTCCTGGATTTTTCTTGTTTGCAAACATCATCACCACGGAGAGGAGATTGCAGCCCGTGCCCCAGGCTGTCCTGACCCCAGGGAGGGCTGGGAGCACACCTGAAATCCCAGTTCCTGCAAAGCCCTCAGCAGCTCCTTTGGCTGCATCAGCCTTGGAAAACAACTCCTGACAAGGCCAAGAACTCAGCAGGGATTCCCCGACCACCTCTGGCATCAGAACTGGTACAAACACAAATTCCAGCTGCTCTATCCTGTCCCAGGAATCCCAAAACACCTCACACTGGTGGTCACACACTCCTATCCAGGCTGCTTGTCCCAGCTGCCTCTCCTACTTCATCCCAGGAAAACATTTTGGACGCTTTCACAGGAAGAAAAACCCCAAACCTGAAATATTTGACCCACTTTTGCAAGAGTTTAATAGGTGGGACTGAAGAGATCAGGGAATTCTCTCCCTGCTCAGTCCCTTTCCACACCAATTCAAGGATTTATCAGATTTTTCCCCCAAATTAATGATTTACCATCTTCCAGTTTCCATGTTGTAGATCCATATTTCATCCCTAGGCAGGTAGAAGTCATAAAACCCCCGGACCTGGGCATTCTGCAGAAGGAGAAGCAGGGTTAGAAGGGTGTTTGATGCAGGAATTTCAGACTCCTGGGAATGTCTGCACCCCTTCTGGGACCTAATCCCAGCACAGATCACAGCAGGAGCAGTGCTGTACTTCCCACACTCCTGTGCCTCCCACCTGCACAGAGAGCAGCAATCAGCCCAATTTAGCACCTGCTGGGGACAATCAGCTCCCAGCAGAGCCAGACAGGGCTAAATGGAAGTTAAAGCTCTGGTTCACAGCCTGAGCCAGGGAGCAGAAATGAGCCAAGAGCTCCTTTTCCTTCCCCCACCCCCTCCACGACAGGAGTTTATTTACTGAGTTCACTGGCAGTGATTTTGTCACTGAAATGATTTTGTGGTGCTGCACCCCCCAGTGTGACAACAACAAACCTGGCATCCTTACACCCCAAAAAGTTATTACCACCCAAAATTACAAACAACAATTACAAAACATAATTACAAATTACCAATTACCAACCAAAAATACAGTTGTGCAAATAAAATCACCACTCCCAGGGCACACAACTCCAATCAGACAATACTCCTTTCACCTTTTGCCAAAGGCAAACGACGCCCCAAAAATCCGTGTATCTGCCAAGCTTTTAACACCCGTGATTTATCCCAGCGTTGCAAAACACCCCTGAGGGCCGTGTCACAAATTTGCTCGCTGGAGCTGCTTCGTTCCGGGGGAGGAATAATTCCCCAGAGTCCCGCCCGGGTGGATGGACGGGAGCCGGTTCCCAGGCTGGGGCAGCTGTACCTTGTATCCTCCCCAGACGTACATGCAGCGCCCGTCGGTGACGGCCACGTGCCCGCTGCGCTCGGCGGGGCTGTCGTTCTCCAGCTGCTCAAAGCCCTCCTCGGCCGGCGCCGGCAGCTCCTCGTCCGCCGGCAGCAACTCGTTCTCATCGGCCATCTCGGGACGTGCTGCAGGCACAGGGACGCGCAATTCCCTCAGCGGGATCAGCCAGGGCCCGGCACAGACCCCGCAGCAATCCCATCCCTGGCAGCCTCAGGCTGTGCCCATTCCCTGGGGAGCCCGGGCAGTGCCAGCACCCTCTGGAATAGTGGGACATTTCCGTGATATCCCTCCCTCCCCTGACACAGTGTGGGGCTTGGAAAAGCCAGGATAAGCTATACACGGCTGGAGACAAAAATGTTCCAGGTAGGGACTCCTCAGTGGTGCACGGTTTGTAATGGTTACAGATGCCAGTGCGACTCAAAGTGTCAGTTTTTTAAAATATTTAAAATCCTATCTATAAATACTTTGATTGATTTGTCCAGAGAAGCTGTGGCTACGCCTGGATCCCTGGAAGTGTCCAAGGTCAGGCTGAAGCAGCCTGCGACAGTGGAAGGTATCCCTGCCCATGGACAAGATGAGCATATTAAGGTCCCTTCCAACCCCACACGTCAAAAACCCCAAGATGTCAAAAAAAAACCAATCCAAAGGAGAATAAATTTGACAGCTTTGCCCACAATCGCAGGGAATCCTGGAGCTTTTCAGTGTCTTCCCACAGTACAATGTCACCCATCCTACACAATATCCCACAGAGCCAAAGTCCCTGCTCCAAACCCCAGACACTGCTGGGAAAACACAGATCCGAAACTCAGGGAAGCCAAAGAGCCCAAATTTGTGCACCCAAATCCAGGGAAAAGGACCTCAGTGGGACAATCGCACCCTGCACTCCAGGCTGGATACTCTGTTGTTCCCACACACCGCTCCTGAGGGGTTTTTGCTGTTTAATTTTAATCACTCCCGCCACGGAGACGCTGCACCACCTCCGGGGGGTTATCTGCGAGCTTTAATTGTGATTTCTAATTTAGATTAGCAAGCCTTGCCCACAGCCCCGTGAAACCTGCCTGCTTCGAGCTAGCGGCGTCTTCACCGCCTCGGAGAAATAACACCGATATAATATTTATCTATAATAGATATGTACAATATTCTGTTATTCATTTTGCCCCTCAGACACGCTGGGCCGTGTCCCTTCAGCCATTTCCCCCTCAGCTCCCCGCAGCCCTGCGGCTCTGCCCACCGCCCTCACACACCGCAGCCGGGGGCTCCTCACGAAACCTGCTCCCGTCGCGACATGCCTGAACGCAGGGTGGGCGCGGCGGGCTCCTCACGACACGCTCAACTGCGGCAGCGCGCAGGCTCCGGACCCCCGAACCCAGCCCGGGGCATCGAGCAGCCGGGGATTAACGCTGCGGGCGTCTGAACTGCCCCACAATTCACCCTGAGATCATCTGAAATACCCCAGAATTCACCCTGAGGGTAGCGGGCACCCCGGAATTAACACTGTCAGCGTCTGAGGTGCCCCAGAATTCACCCTGAGGGCACCGGGCACTCAGGATTAACATTGCGAGTGTCTGAACTGCCCCAAAATTCACCCTGAGAGCATCTGAAATATCCCCGAACTCAGCCCGCGGCACCGGGCACCCCGGGATTAACGCTGCGAGTGCCTGCGGTGCCCCACAATTCACCCTGAGGGCACCGGGCACCCCCCAAATTCACCCCGAGGGCACCTGAGCCACTCCAAAAATCACCCTGAGGGCACCTGAACCGCCCCAAAATTAACACTGGGAGCATCTGAACCGCCCCAGAATTCACCCTGAGGGCACCAGCACCCCCAAATTCACCCCGGAACACCTGGGTACCCCAAAGTTAACACTGGGAGCGTCTGAATCGCCCCAAAATTAACACTGGAGCACCTGGACACGCTGAAATTCACCCTGAGGGCACCCGAACGGCCCCAAAATTAACACTGGGAAGCATCTGAACAACCCCAATTTACCCTGAGGGGACTGGGCACCCCCAAATTCACCCCGGAGCATCTGGGTACCCCAAAATTAACACTGGGAGCGTCTGAACTGCCCCAAAATTAACACTGAAGCACCTGGGCATGCTGAAATTCACCCTGAGGGCACCCGAACCGCCCCAAAATTAACACCGGGGGCACCCGGGCACCCCAAAATTAACACCTGGAGCGTCTGAACCGCCCAAAATTGACCCTGCGAGCATATGAAATACCCCAGAATTCACCCTGAGGGCACCAGAATCACCCCAAAATTAACATTGGGAGCATGTGAAATACTCCAGGATTCACCCTGGGGGCATCCAGACACCTGAAAATTAACTCTGGGAGCACCTGAACCACCCCCAAATTCACCCTGAGGGCACTGGGCACCCCAAAATGAACCCTTGGAGCTTCTGAACCACCCCAGAATTCACCCTGGGGGCACCGGCACCCCCAAATTCACCCTGGGGGCACCCGGGTACCCCAAAGTTAACACTGGGAGCTTCTGAATTGCCCCAAAACTAACACTGGAGCACCAGGGCACCCCAAAAATCACCCTGGTGGCACCTGAACACCCCCAAGATTAACCCTGGGGGCTCCTGAACTACCCCAAATTAACACTGGGGGCACCTGAACCTCCCAAAATCAACACTGGGAGCAAAACCAACCATGAGGGCAGCCAAACAACCCCAAAAATTTACCTTGGGGCATCAGAACCACCCCAAAATTAACCTCAGGGGCACCTGAACCCAACAAAATTCCCACCGGGGGCATCTGAAACCCCCAAATTAACCACGGGGGACACCTCAGCCCTCCCAAAATTAACCCTGGGAGCACTTGAAGCCAACAAAATGAGCCCTGGGGGGCACCTGGGCCCCTGCAAATTAACCCTGGAAGCAGCTGAATCCACCAAGTTAATCCCAAACCCCCCAAAATCAGACCTTGAAGGGCACCTGAGCCCCCCAAAATCAAACCTTGGGGTTCAGGGGTGCATCTGAACTCCCCCTGCCCCAAAAAGGAGGGGAGGGAGTTCAGCACATAAAATGAGGCTGTTAAAATAACCAGTCACAAAACTTCCTTTTTGAAACAAATTTGGTCCCCCCAAATCTCTTTTCCCCAAATAAATAATTTTACAGACTTTAAAACCATCAAAGATGTATCCAAATGCCTCTTGCTTCAACTCTCTATAAAATTTTAATGGCTGTGCTCCTGTTAAGTAAATATTTGAAACAGAAAAATAACCAGTACTACATTTGCTTTTTTTTTAAACAATAAATAAACAACTTTGTTGTTGTTGTTTTTTAACAAGAATGAAATACAAACTTTGCACATCCAAAATACAATATACAACTTATTTCCAAAAGGATTTCCTGATGACAGGAACAGTAAAACCAGGAGATGAACTGAAGTTGTCCTATAGAGACCAGGTGGTGTTGCAGCTTTTTCTTCCAAGTTCCACAATTCCCAGGTGGATTTTCCTACTTGGAGTGTGAGGTGTGAGGCTCCAGGGTTGAATTTTGGTCAGAGCCTGGTGGAACCAACTATTTGGGGGGTCGTATATTTGTTACCTTTAAGACTGACAAAGTGTGAATGTCCCCAAGACACCGAGGTGAATTTATCTTTTTGGGAAGGCTGATGGGGGTAAGGCCAAGGAGGGTTTTTAAACTCAAACCATATTTTATCCAGCTGAAATGGATCCTTCCAAAAGAACAAAATGTCCCCTTCCAAAAGAACAAAAGGTTGTGAGGGCTGTGTGGTCAAAACCACGAGAGCAGAGGTGAACAATTATCTAGAAATGAAGCTGGATCAGTTTTCCTTAACGCAGGAAACGAGAGATTCCTGTCAAAAGGATTTGTTGTCAAACTTCCCTCAGAAATCCAGCAGAGCACAGAGCTGCAGGGCAGAGCACAAAGCTCTGAACAAAGCCTTGGAGGTGTCCCACAGCTCCCTGCCCTGCCTCATGTGCACTGCAGCTGGCTTTGTCTCTCAGTCTCAGCTTTCCTCTCCTGCCTGTGGGTCGTGGCAGCCCAAAATGTGATTTTTTTCAGCACTTCCTGCACAAGTTTGGGTGGCAAACGGGGAATTTGCTTCTCCAAGAGAGCTGCGTTCTTCCCAATGCAGTCAAGACACAGCCTGAGGAAGAGGAATAGGAAAAAAAGAAAAAAACATGAAGTAAATGGTTTATATTCTAACAAATGATACCTAGCAAAAGCTGATGTGCATTAATTACAGGTGTTAATTACAGGTGCAGGAATTACACAGCACCAGTGATTCAACTGCTGTGCAGCATCACACACTGAAGGGTTCAGGTATTTCCTGAGCAGGAAATTGGGAATTTCACCCAATTTCTGCAGGAGCAGGCGGCTGAAACAACACCTGGGGTAGGGGAAGGTGTCCTGCCCATGGAACACGATGGGATTTCAGCCCAGCCTAAACCATTCTGGGATTCTGTAACTCCAACTCACCTGAGCAGGGAATAAGGCTGAGTCTGAAATATCAACAAGTCACTGCAGTGACCCTGAGCAAGAGAAGAAAAGAACCATTAGAATGGCAATCAACTTATCCCCCTCAGCAGCTCTCTACACTAATGTCACATTTATTACCACATGATTTAGAAATAGTCGCCTTGACCAACTATTCATAAGGAACCTGAATTACAAATTCCTTTTTATTCTGTCAGTCAAGAAAGCCTCACGTGGGGATTCTTCAGTAGTGTGTAAATTATAATTAATTTATAATCTGAGGTATGTAAATTATAATAATTTCCTCGGTGATGTGTAATTTGTAATGGTTTCAGTTTCCAATTTGAGCAAATTGTTTGAGCCAAACTCAATCTGATTTGGGATTTTTAAAAAATTTAATTAAAATTATTCAATTAATATATTTATATACTGAAGTTTTCCTATAGAGACCAGGTGATGTTGCAGCTTTTTCTTCCAAGTTCAATTATTTTTCTTCAATTAATCTATTTATTAATATTTTATTTATTTATTTGCCCAGAGGTTTTGGACTCCCCATCTGTGGCAGTGTCCAAGGCCAGGCTGGATGATACTTGGAGCAACCTGGGATAGTGGGAGCTGTCCCTGCCCAGGCAGGGGTGGATTAAATGGGACTTTAAGGCCCCTCCCAACTGAAACCACTCCATAATTTGGTATTAATTATAATTATCCCAGTGATGGGATTTACTGTTCAGTTTACTGACCGTGTCCATAAAAAGCAAATCATCTTTGCTGCCCCCAAACACCATCACTTCTCCCTCCTGCCCCAGGCAGGCCGTGTGCCACAACCTGCAAATCAAACACAAACACAGTGAGTGCCCAAGGAACAAGGACTTGGGTGTTAGCAGCAAGACAAAGCCATTATTTCAGAGGTAAAAAATAACACCTTAAAATTTATTACTTGTTTGTTTAATAATATAAAATAAGAGAGCAATATAACTCCCCACCTCATGAGAGTTATTTTCGTACAGACCAATATATTTTGTCATTATTTGACTTTTCTGTATTCTGGGCATATAAACTTTGTCTTATTTATCACCACAGTGGAAAATTTTTTAGCAACTCTACAAACCAAGCTTTTGCCAAGCTTTTCCTTTTGCAATTTTCCACTTTCTTTGGTTCAGAAGTACAATTTTCTTGTGGCTTTCAGCCTGGGGGGGTTCTCAGTGCTGACACTTGGATCTCCAGTTCTCCTGTTCCAGTCTTACCCTTCCCCCAGAGATTCCTGGGATCACTTGCTGTGAGTCAGTAACTTCCAGCACACCAAGGAAGTTTGATCATAAAGACCCCACAAAAGCAAATTCTGACTTCAGAACTTTCTGAAAGATCCTGCCCCTTCAGCAGCCACCCCTGGTGGGGATTTTATTTTTCATTATTAGATTTTTCTGCTCTATCACCACTGCTGATGGATTTTAGAGCCACTGAAGCAAAATCAAATACACCACTGCAGTTTCATGCAAAAATCAACGTTCCCACTTTCTCTCATCAGTCCTTAGCAGGTTCCTCACCTTTTCCCTTCCTCATACCTGTGCCAGATCTGTCTCTGCCTGCTCTGCATTAGGGAAATCTGGGCTTGGTCACGGAGAACACGGGGAAGCCTTTCCTGCCTGGGCTCTGCTGACATCCTAGCTTGAAACCTGAGGCTTTTCCTACTGCCTGAGAGCTCCTGGCCTCCCATGGGCTGCTCTAACTTATCACCTAAACATTCTAACAAAGCACGTTATTCAGTCACACAGGGCTCTTCCAGCACAGCAACAGCATCACATGGCAATGAGAACATTGGGAATCCAGGGGTTAAACACTTTGGGCTCTATTCAACCCGGCATGCAAAACTAAAATTGATGGACAGAGGGAGAAACAGGATTTTCTACCAGTTTTGGGAATGAAAGCAGGGGGAATCCAAGAGTTAAACACTTTGTTCTCTAGTTCAACTCAGCATGCAAAACTAAAATTGATGGACAGAGGGAGGAACAGGATTTTCTACCAGTTCAGGATCACCTGATAAGGCAATTTTTTTAGAAATTGCTGAAAGTGGAGGTCAAAGGAAATTATTGTCTACAGAATTTAGGGAGGGAATCAGAGTTGCAGAAGCATCAGGAAAAGACACTAATAAATGTCATTAAAAAGTAAGAGAAATAAATAAAAGAAGTACACATAGATGTATTACTGCTCTGCATTTGAAGAGCAGCTGAACTGATTTAAAGCTTTTTCAGCTGCAGAAAATAAAATTATGGTAGAAATACTTGACACTTAAGCAGTTCAGTGTATGGACAGGCTTTTGGTGTGGTTCCTTTTCCCCACACATGCCAGTGTCACCTGCTGCAGGTGGCCCTGCCTTGGCAGGGGGCTGCACTGGGGCATCTCCAGAGGTCCCTTCCCACCCTAACAATTCTGGGAAATGGAAAAATCCAGGAGGTTTTGGGCTTTGCTTGAAGGAGGGGATGTCCTTTAGTTCTAGGAAGATTTAGGTCCAGGAAAGCTCCTCAGCCCTAAAACCCAAACCCCTCTGGGCTCAGGGGTCCCTGTTTCTCCCAGCACAGAATGGAAAAATATTCCAGCACATCCCAGGGAAAATCCCAGCACAGGGAAGGTTTGGGAGACTCAAGAGCTGAGCCCAGAGCCCTGGCTGCTCCTGCTGTGCTGTGATTAAAGACTCCTCAGTGCTGAAATAGCATAAAAATATCACAGATCATAAATTGAATATTTGGTGAGGCTGAGGGCTGAGTTTATTTGGGCTTGGAAGAGTTTGAAGGGTAGAAGGCAGAAAAGTTGGTTTAGCTGTGGCTGTTGTGTTTAAGAGACAGCCCAGAGGAGGATGAAACAGGAAGAAAATGAATCACTTCAGTAACAAGGCAGGGAGCAGAGCAGAACTGAATATTTTTGTATCAGAAAAAAAAATACAGAATTGTTATATGATATAAATATTGTAATTAAAAAATACACTGTGATAGATATTATGATACAAAATTGTGCTGGGAGTTCCTGGCTGAATGCAGGGAATGAATTAAATTAAAATCTGAATATTTACTATCCAGAGCAAATCAGTTCAATAGTTTTTAACTTAGAAACACAGACCATGCTTCAAACATTGGGTTAACACTCAATTTTGCTTTTGAACCCTGAAAGAAGAATCAAGTTTTTCATGGTCTCTCCTCCCCTGTTTCCAATAATTTATAAATATTAAAGAGCTTTTATTATTCTTCTTGGTTATTTATTCCTCCAATTTTTATGGTTTGTTTATAGAACAATAATTTGGCTACAGAGCACCAGGTCAGTTGGACACCCAGATCCTTCACCATTAAAAAAAAAATCTTTTCATGCAAATAAGCATCAAACACACAAATTAAAAATCAGGTATATGGCAAGAAAAGGTGTTAAAGCAAACTGCATTAATATTCTAAAATATTCTTTAAAAACACTGTTGAAGAATTTAAAAACTGGTTCATTTTGAAGAAGGATTCAATTTCAGCACACAAGATTTCAGTTTCTGTACCTGGGTCTGCTCTTGGGCAGATGGGTGAGCTGCTTCCATCCATTTGTTGCAATGCTGTGGATCCAACCATCACCTGCAATGGGAGAATTATTATTATAATTATTATAAAGCTCATTAGTGGGGCTTTTGGGATAAAAAAATTAGCTTTTTGTTTACACAAGCAGTTCCAAGAGCATGTTTATTTGGGTAGCAGGAACACCAGCACTTTATGAAGCTGCATCTTTTCACTCGTTGTGATTCAATGCTGTCCCAGAACCCTCCCTGCACTGAAATCTGGAATTAAAACACACCCAATCCCTTTCTTTTGGGTAAATTGAGGAAATCATCTCCTGCCAGTAGATTTATCTGTGAAATTATTATTTATCTTCAAATTATTTTTGCTAATTTCAGGTTTTTTCATGGAAACAAGCTGCCTTTTCTACAAAAGCAACTCCCATCAACCATCCCACCCTGTTTGTGTGATCTGAAATGCACAAGAGAATTAGAATTACTTTTTTACTCTGAATTACTCACTCAAAGGAACATTATCAGAGCTTAGTCCTCCAAAAAGGAAAAGTCTGTCCTCCCCTATGGGGGTCAGCGTGTGCCAGGAGCGATCTCTGGGCTTCTCTCCACTGATATTAATCCTGGGGGAAACAAAGAAACAAACGCCCCAACTCTTCAAACAATGCTGAAATTGTTTAATTCTTTAATTTAAATGAATTTGGCAGAAAATTTCAGTTTGTCCTAGAGCCACCTTGGGTGTTTTCCCAGTGCAAAAAGAGATTAAAAACAGAAATAAATTCCATGTAGAGGCAGGGAAACAGTTGAGATCAAATTGATGAATCCTGAGGGGCTCCAGGCTCTCCACTCCAAGGAAAATGATTTTAAATGACAAAAGGATTTGCGGTTTTACCTCTGATCCAAAAACTACCACCTCTTTAAGCTGGGCTCGCCCAGACTTTGAAATAAATATTAGTAAAGAGGGGTTTTCCTAAGCATAGAACAGATGGAGGTTTATTATTGATAAAATCTCACCTGAAATCTATTTCAGCTGAGCTGTATTGAAATTTATTTTAGTTTAGTTGGATTTGCTTGAGAATGTGAACAGTAAAGATCCTGATATCCCAAGAACCAGTTTATCAGAGATAATTAAACAGGGATTGCAGAAGTGCCCTGCTCAATTTGACACTCAAGTCAAGGCCAAACTGCAATATTTGTTTGAATCCAAGTGAAGAAAAGAGGCTTCTAAAATTGGCCAAGAGGCAGCCTGGGCTTTGATGGTTAAAAAAATATATCAAACAGATACTGGTAATTGATAAAATTTCAATTTTCATGCACAAGAAATTATCTCAGTACCAGATATAACCAAATATTGAATGAGTTTAGTAGAGCTCAAGGCAGGGAAAGCAACTTCTGGGCAGTGGCAGCTGAAATGAATTTTGCAATCTCCTGCTGGATGCTAATCCTGGGTTAGCAGGTTCCTATGATGCAATTCCTGAAGGAAGCTGGGCAGAGTTGAGTAAAAAAAACCAACTTGACTGTTTAGTAAATAAAATCATTATTTATTAATAAATAATTATTAGATCCTTTTGTATTAAGAGGAATAAATGATAATGAATAAATACAAACATTTTATCTCCTGTGAGGTGCCAACAGCAGCAAACACTGAAAACTCTTTTTTTTCCCACCAATATCTTAAGTATTTTTTCAGTCTTAAATCTTTTTTTTCAGTTTCTAAAAGACTCAGCAGAGGTGCTGCAAGAGCTGAACAGAAGATTCCTAAATTTACAGTGATCCAATATATGAGTATGTAAATACAAATATTCATATATAAATTTACAGTGATCCAATATATAAGTATGTAAATATAAATATTTATATATAAATTTACAGTGATCCAATATATAAGCATGTATTTATATTTTTAATATATAAATTTACAGTGATCCAATATATCTACACTATACTAAATAATGGATAAGTCTTCTGAGCTTTTCTTGGATCACAATATGGAAGTAACTTGAATTTTGGAAAAATCTTCATTTTTTAAGGATTTCATGGCCTTTTATGGAAGAGACCTTTTCCCAAATTGTGCTGCAACTACAGACATTAAACCCAGCATTCAAAAAGCCCTAAAAGCTGGAATTCCATCTGGATAAATGGAGCCAGGCTGAAAATAAGGGTGTTAAATCACTCCATGCTGTGCTTTAAACAGCACCATCAAAGCTCTGGTGCAGAGCAGGAAAAGCTCAGTAACCACTATGAAAATTCAATTCCATTGAAATCACAAGCCAGCAGCTGTTAGGAGTCCCCAAACCCTCATTCTCCTCTTGGAAAAGCTGCAGGAATAGCTCTGGAACTATTTAACAATATGTTTCCATCTTCTAAATTCAGTTTTAAGTGTTACAAAAGCAAACTTACCTTCCAGACCAAGTCCAAGTGTCTAAATTCAGGCAGTGCAAATCATTCATTCTGGTTTGCTAAAACAAAGAAATAAAATCCCACTTGGGTTATTTTCAGCAAACAATAAACAAAATATTTCAGTGAGGCCTTCCTGGGACAGAATATTCCAAGTACCAATAGTTTGAAGAAATCTGTACCCACTTGCCTTAATATAAATCTGAATTATGTGGCAGATGAAAAGCTTTTCTCCTCACAAAAAAACCATGCAACACTCAGGAAAGTGCCTGGCAGAAATATTTCCAGTCATGCAACAGCACTATGGGCCAATTTTAGCTTCTAAAAGTGAAGAAATTTGTGGGATTTTATCCAGTTCCTGCAAATGTTTTTAATTTCCATCCACAGAACTCCTGGCAGGGCAGTGCAGAAGGTGTTTTACTCTCCTATTGTTGCCTGCTGTTATTTTCCTTGGCTTTGCGATCAGAAGTTTGGATCCTCCTGTCTGGTCACTACTCCTTGGAGTATCCTGGTAGTGCTGTACTCTGGCTATTCCCAGAAATGTCCATCATTTGTGCTTTTCCCTCTTTTCCTTTCACAAAGTGACCACCAGCAAGGTTTTATTTAGGACCCTTTAGCATTTGCCATCAAATCAAATGGGAAATCTTTCCTCTTGCTCATCTGCCTGGGGATTGAGATGGGGAAGTCTCTGCCTGCCTGCAGGGGTGGAGAAGGTCATAAAAGGATTTCTTTGCTTGCCTGGGAGCTGTGATTCCCCTGGGAACTACAAAAACCAGCTGGGAAGTAGGGAAATGTTTCTTGCCTTACCTTCCAACTCCTTTTCTCCCTGGGCAGTCCATAGATCTATTAGAAAAAGAGGATTTTTCTCCAGGTGGCAGATCCTGACGCAGAACTAGGCTGAAAGGAGGGCTGGTGCCCCAGCAGGGAGGCTGAGGGACCGCCAGA